>JXCR01095869.1:0-29025 GCA_002079205.1 Phalaenopsis hybrid cultivar | reverse complement strand
ATATGTGTATAAGAGAGATATATATATATATATATATATATATATATATATATATATGTATGTATATGAGATTATAGCAGCCGACAGCTTCCAACGGGCAACTCCTCCAACCAAAAATAGTGACGATAGTGCTGAAGAAATGTTATAGTTTTGTTGTCGCGCTTTGAAGAGAAGTTTTTCATGCTTATGTGGTGGCGATATCGGGAGACCCTTGGACTATCATCAGTGGTCTTTGTAGCATTTTTAACAATTAGATGTGACATTTGTAGATGATGATAATGTATTTCCTTACTTCTTCCACGGTTGTTGTGGCTTCTCAATCGTACGAAATTCTTTTAAGGCTCGTAGCCTTCTGAGGTTTTACAGTGGAGACCCTCTTAGGCTTGTCTTCCAGCGACATGGTAGCTTCTTATCGGGTCTTGCCTTCTAGGCTTGATTTTTAGTGGCATGGTTGAAAGGAGAATCCATTGAGGATGTAAGATCAGTTTTGAGTTGTGTAACCGGAGATGCTCGACTGTATTAACCCATAATGAACAAAGTCATATGAAATTCACTTAGGATGGTTGACTTATCCTAGGTTGTTGGTCGAAGCTTTTGCTTGACGACCGTAACCTGTTATAAAAGACGTCGAAGGAAATCCACAAAAGATTTTTGACCTATTTGAAGCTGTACATCAAAACCTTTGCTTGATAATTGTAGCATGTAATGGAAGAGGTCGAATCGAGTCCCTCAGGGATTGATTAATCCCATAATGAGGTGTCAGAGATGCTTTGTGTTTCTCGAGACTGGAGTGTAGGTTACAATGAACCGTATGTTTTCTTGAAAATATTAATTCATTCATACTTAAGAAAAATGTTTGACAACTTGTCAGTTGTTTCTTTTGAATCTTTTACCCCTTAGCAAGGGCTTTTTTCTTGTAAAACAACCTATGCATGGAGCCTTGAAGAGATCAACTTCCTGATCTGGTTGAAGAGGAACTCCAATACGACGAGGGGCGTTGAGGAAGAATTATTTTTTGTGAAGATTGCTCCCCATTCTAGGAGTGATTCTCATAAACTTATAATCTGAATGAAATATCGGATGACATCCCCATCATAGTCATCGGGACGTTAACATGAACAAAATTTCAAGACTACATTGAAGGTTGCCCCCCATCCTAGAAGAAGTTGTGACAAACTTTGTGTATGAATTACATGCGAGAAGACAACCCCGCTACAGTCATGCTTGGGACGTTGACGTGAACGTTTTGAGGTTGCAATGAAGAATTGTCTCCCACATTAAAGAATGCTTTAGAGATGGTCTTCAAGATGTAAAGAAGATTCCTTTGTCAATTGGATGATCTACATCATTGGGAAATGAAGTAGGGGCTCAGTGTCTTAGAGTTCAAGACAATGTCGAATGGGACTTTGTTTCCCATAAACGGTACCAAACTAATGCATGCTGGAAAATCCGTGGTGGTAGAGTAACATATTATCGTCTTAGCATTGTACGAGAATTCAGCATATACACGCATGAAAGAGAAACAAGCGGTGATGACTCCAGAAATTTTTACGTAGAAAACCCATAAAGGAAAAAACCACGGGTTTGACCCAGTTATAAAAATCCACTATAGGTTGATAATTATAGAGATCCCTTGTACCATAGACAAGAAAGAGTTACTAGCTTTCCAAATTACAATGTGGACTGACGACCTTTAGTCAGCGGTAGTTGATGGAGATTGGTGGTGATGGACGGTAGTCAATGATAATCGATGACGGTCGGCGAGGGTCGACGGAGTTCAGCAGTGGTCGACGGTGGTCGATGATCATTGACGGTGGTTGACGAAGAACAATGGTGATCAGCGGTAGTCGACGGTGGCCGGTGGTGGTCGACAGAGGTCGGCGACGGTCGCCGACAGTCGGAGGTGGTCTATGGTGGTCTACGATGGCAGGGATGATGTTGGACTTGAGCTCTTTCCCAAAGCGTCAGGTTCTCTCCCCCTCTCCCCCTCATATAAGGGGTGGGGCTTGATTTATAGTGTTCTAGGTGCAATTAATGCAGAAATATGAACCATTTTGATCGGACGGTTAAGAGAGCTTCTCTTGATTAGATGACGTTTTATGGACATTTGAGTTCCTTAACGATGTTAGAATTGAGCAATCTTGGACTCGCTGGATTCGTCTTATCAAGACGCTCGATTCGAGTATGAACTCACTGAATTTGACATTCATTTGATCTTTCAAATACGTCTGAAAATCTTCCAAAAATGATTTAATCACTTGATTTGGACTTGATTTGAATCAGATTAGACTAACTGTTGATATCATTAGGTCTGTCTTATTGAGTTGGTTAGTTTGACTATAAGTTTGCTGAAATTGGAGCTCTGGATCGATTTTAATTGAAGTTTGAATGTTTCTTGGTCAAAAGTTTACCTCAAGATTCGTGTCATGTCTCGAGATTCGTGATGGATGATGAAAATTTGTTGGTGATGTATGAGAAATAATAATATATTTATGTAATATAAAATGCTTGAGTGGTATAAATGTAAAAAATAAAGCGGGGGTTAAATATGTAAATACATATTTTTTTAGTAGTGCCAATTTACTTGCCCCAAAATTTTATAGATATTTTAATTTTTAACAATTATTAAGATGATATTGTATGCTAGATTTGTGTTGATGTTGATTTAGTTGTGCTAAGGTGTGGAATCTGAAATCACCCACACAACCATGTAAAAAAGCATGCAAGAGCACCGAGGAGCAGGAGTGGCAGCATACCAGTGTCATACCGACATAGCTATACTAGCCAAAAATTTATCAGGCAACATTTCTACGTTGCGATCGAGCATAGCTACACCATGATTCCTTTCTTCATTGCTTTGAAATAGAGTGAATGGATTATTTTACTTAGTGTGTTCAATTACGAGACTTAAATCCCTTAATTTGAAGTGGTGGTTTGTATCTCTCTCACATACGATGTTTCTGGATAGGAGTTCTTTATGGAAGGTGAAATGTCGGAAGGGTGATTTCAGTGTGAGAGCTTTCCCTTGTGAGATCGATAGAAATGATTAGAGTGAAGTTCTATATGTTTTGGTGATTATATATAGAAGATTTGAGTGTGTATTTATGCATGTTTCTCCCATTCATAGTACATTATTGGTGTGATGTGGCTCCGTAATTTTTTTTTCCATTCTCGTGTATTCACGTAAATCTTGGTGTGTTTTTCTTAGATTACTTTGTTGTGTTTTTATTCAATTACTTTTATTTCAGAATTCTTGAATCTATATTCCTATTTTCCATGGTGTGATCTTGACGAATCAAAGCCTCTGCATACTCCATCCCAACAAGTGCTATAAGAGTATGGTGTTTGATTTATATGGAAGCAATGGCCTGTGAAGAGATATACAAGTGTAGGAGTTTATTGGATTAAAATTTGCATTTGGAAGGAGGCAAATGAAGGATTTGATGCATCATAAAAAAACTATATTTTTCACTACAAGGAATTGCCAAGAAGCCTGAATTAACGCCTTTGGAGAGATGAAAAGTGCTAGGTCAAGTGGCCTTAAGTTTGATTTGTTTATCACTTTTCTCATATGTTGCATTCAATATAGTGAATGTGAAAACCATGGTGAATCTCATTGAGCCACTGACAAAAATGTATGAAAACCTCTTGTTTCAATAAATTTTTTCTGATAAAGATGTTCTTCAATATGAAGATGATGGAAGATAGCTCGACATTTGAATACTTGAACATTTTCAACACTATAACTAGCCAATTGTATTTTACGGGGATCAAATTTAATGATGAGGTTATAGGGTTGTTAATTATGTCTTCATTGTCGGACAGTTGGGATAGATTGGACACGGTAGTAACTCTTTCAGGGAATATGAAGTTGAACTTCAATGACATCATGAGATTGATGCTAAATGAAGAAGTTTACAAAAATGCAACAAATGGTAAATCTTCAGGTTCTATATTGAATGTTGAATACATGGTACAAAATCTAGATAGAAGTAAAAGTAGAGACAGATTCAAGTTCAAAAGACAAAAATCTAGGTCAAGCAGAGGAAATGACAAAGGAGAGTATTGGAAATAAGGGAAGAAAGGGCATTTTAAGAAAGAATAGTCTGGAAGCTCGGTGAAGACAGACATTGTCCTAGTCTAAAGATAAATCTGCTCTTTGTGAGCTATTTGGGAAAGTCAAGATACGTGACTAATTTCATAAGTGACTCATGGAAGGTGACCATAAGAGAAATGTTGATAGCTCAAGGCAACATAGAAGTCACTCTTAACCTAATCAATAAAATTTTGAACTTCCTTCTTGCGGCTTGACCAAAGGTGGACCCAGGTCTATGGCACTGTACGCTTAGCAAAATCAGCTAGAATGGTATGAATTTTTACTTCAAAGAATAAACTTCAGGATTTAAAATCCATAGATTTGGATTTTTGTGAAGAAAATGTTTATGACAAGCAGAATAAAGTTTGTTTCTCCAATGGTGGGGTCACTATTGAAGTCAAAGAAAATGGAGTTAGCGTGTACTGACATATGGTGTCCTACTCCAGTTCAGTTCATTGAAGGTTCTCAATATTATGTCATATCTATTAACGATCAAGCCAGAAAGGTGTGAATTTTTTTCTTAAGGCAAAAATATGGCATATTTTAAGTGTTTAAAAAGTGAAAGGTCATGGTAGAAAAAGAGACAGGCTTGAAGCTAAAGTTTCTCAAATCATATAATCGGGAAGAATATTATGATAGAAAATTCAGAAATTATTATGCTCCAAATGGGATCATGCATGAGTTTATTATCCAAGAACTTCATATCATAATGGAATAACTGAGAGCATGAAAATTACCATCATAGAACGTGATAGAAGTATGAGGTTGCATGCAAGCTTGCCAAGGCATTTAAGTGCATAAGCAGTGAGCGCTGTAGTATATCTTATCAACTGTTGTTAGTCAGAACCTTTGAAGGAAGGCTTACCTAAAGAAGTCTAGAGTAACAAAGAAGTAAATCTATCTCACTTGCAGGCATTTGGTTGTTCTGCATATGTACATGTTCATGTAGAGCACATGAGTAAACTTGAATCAAAATCTATCAGGTACTTTCATCTGGTATGACTCAGAAGAGTTTGGGCATAAAGATTATCATACTTAGAATAGAAGTAGAAATGTTACTTTAAATTAAATGGAGATGTACACTGACAAGATCAGAAATTGGGAATGCCTATCAGTTACTTCTTAAGAGTTCAAGTATGTTAAGATAGAAGATATGGGTTATCGGAAGGAGGATAAAGAATTGATCAGTCAAATGAAGCACAAAAAGTTCCTCAATCACCTGTTGTTGAAGTCGAAAGATCTAGCAGAGCTACTTGATCAATAAAAACGTTATTTCTTTCATGTACTATTTATTTCTAACATTTAGTGATGAACCAAAGTGTTATAAGAAGGTCGCTCAAGTTGAGGAATTAAAATAGGAGCTTGCCAAAAATGATGAATGTTTACCTCATTTTTTATGAGGTCTAGTTTCTCTTCCTTGGGAGCCTAGAATCTAGCCATAGAACTTTTCTGTTGACTATCCTAGAGGACCTAGTAAATGGAGCCCTCCCACATAAAATTTCCAAACACTTCTTTACTCCTCTTGTGAAGTCCCACCTGGGTGGTTACAAGCCCCCAAATGTCATATGGGATGATCAAGACCAACATGTGGAGACTTGAGAGTCAGTTCCTATAAGTTTAATCGTGCCTTAGAACAATACTGGGTCACATGAACTTGGTCACAACCCCACACACAAAAAGCTCATCACAACCTTACACACACCTAAAACCCTAAAATCACATTGCACTTGAACTATCCCCCACTCTTTTGGAAACTCATGTGAGTGGTCCCGAGTCCTTAGCCGTTGGCTAAGGTGGCTAGGACCAACTCATGGAGGATCCAAAGTGGGCACTCTCATTGGTCTCATGGCACAAGAAGGGTGATTTCATGATCAGCATATCCAATGAGCGTCAACTCCACCAAAACACTCAACTTTGGCCTTTTACCCCCAAACTTCCCCAAAATTATCAAAATGTCAGAACCCTATAACTTCCAAAATTGCTCAAATTCCCAAATTCTCACAAAAAATCATATTGAACCACTCCAAATTGCCCAAAATACCCTAATTTCCCAAAAATTCTTAAAATACCCTTATAACACCAAAAAATTACCAAAATGCCCCTAATGTTAAAAAAATTTCCAAAATCTCCAAATTCACTCCAAACATCCCCAAAATCAGTCCCAACCACCCAATCATCCCAATCACACCCAAATTCATGAAAATTCACTAAAATCCCCAAATTGCCCCTAAAGGTCCTAAAATCCTTAAATCATCCCCAATTCTCATCAAATTCTTCTCAAACTCCCCAAATTTCAAAGCCACACCAAAATTCATCATGTCCAAGCACAATTAGAACCAAATTATAGCCCAATTAGACCAAATTCCAAGCTCAAATTCCAAGCCCAAATCAAATGCCCCAAATTGAACCCCACTCCAAATTCCATTAAATTGGCCCATGTAACCACTTCAAGTCCATTAAAATTGATTCCTAAATACCTCATGACATTTCTTTTAGGCCAAATTGAACCATAAATTGGTCTAGATCCAATCCAAAGCCAAGCCCAAAGTTCATGATCAAGCCCAAATCCCATTTTAAGCCCAAAACCAAGCCTTTCCCTAACCTTTTGATTTAATTAATCCCTAATTACCCATCCTAAGCTTGTGATCTTGCCACCTCAATCCTAGCTTAAACCCAATTTTGGGCCATGGACCAAGGGTCCCTTAAATCATGGAAAACCCTCACCTAAAAATGGTTAACTCTCTTACCCATGTAATCAACCATCAAACCGCAAGCCTAATCACAATTAAACCTTCTACTTACCTCCCTGAGACAGCTAGCCACATCCCCTGGCCTGGTCGGCTAACCTAGTTACTGGAAAACCCAAAACCAAGAAGGTCACCTATGGCTTAAGCCCAATATTGAGCCCATCCCCTGTGGCAAACTCCAATTGGTCAATTGTGCTACTCAGCCCTCCACTTTAGCTTACTTGCACTGCCCAATGATAGCCTGAGGCCTCCCTCTTGGCCTTAATTATAAATAGCCCTCTCCATGGCCAAATTTAAAGATTATCCAAAAACCTAGGGGAAACTCTACATAATTTCTTCCAGAGCTTCTCACATACCTCCTAAGTGTAATTCAAACATCCTTAGCACCAATTTCCACTGTCAAAGCTTTATTTCACCACCAAAATCTAGGACCTTTTTTACCATTTCACCAAACCTCTCAAAGCTTTAAATTAACCATTCCATAGGCTTCCCCATGCTCCAAACCATCTCCTCAATAAAAAGCCCCCTCTCTCGAGCACACTAACATAGTCCTAGACCAAGCCTGAGTCACCCTTCGACTGAAATCATACATAGACTGCACCCCAGCTGCAAGGAGCTTCATGGACTCAAGGCGGTTGTCTCCAACTGACTCAATAGAGGCCTTACTTCTTGGGCAAAGGTATAGCTCCAAATCCCTAAATCTTGACTCGGATTCATTAATTGTGAAGTGAACTTATATTTCATATATATTTGATCGTATAGACAGATTCATCTCATATATATGAAGGTGTTGGAACAAACCCCAAATGATTTGGTTAAGAATCAAGTGAGATATTAGGCCTAGAACACGGATGGTTCTTGGGTTTAGGACAATCAGGGACAATGAACGGATGTCATCCATTTTCACGTGTATTGTGTGGATGGTCCAGATTGCGCCGGACGAGAGAATGATATGGGAACCACAGGCCGCATGGCAAGCATACATGTAAAGTGCACCTAACCATGAGACGACGCATAGCACTTTGGAGTTGACAAAGTTGACGTGGACGCCGCCTGGATAAGTAGATAAATATGGTATTTTGGAATTACATAAATACAAAAACTTTAAAAATACATATCTTTGTATAGAAAATTCATAAAAATAAAATAAAAATACTTCTATGCTAAGTAAATAATGGAAAAAAATGTGGACTAAAAATCAAAAAATATTTTCCTTTTATTTATTTTTAAATAAATTAAATACTCCACAGAGTAAATAAATCATAAACCATCAAATAATTATTTAAATAAAATGAAATTTTGAAAGTTTTTTTTTGATGACCTTAGAGATCTTCTTTGATTTTTCTAAGGTTAGAGGTATCTCTATGGTCAAAAGCTCTAGTTTTTTAAATATTTGGTATTTTTTTAATTAAAAAAATTATAAAAAATAAAATAACAGTCAGAAAAATATAAAATCTTATTTGGTAGGTTCACCGTGGTCAAAGGATCTTAGAAAAAATGATAAGATTTATAAAATTTTCAAGCCATTTTTCCTATTTAAAATTAATAAAAATCACTAAAAATTACAAAAATATGAAATAATTCAATTAAATAATAAAAGGCCATGTTTTAGGTAATCGTCTTAGGAGGCTTCTGTAAAAATTTGGAAGCCATAAAAATTGTTTTTAATGTAAATATGTATTTTCTAACTAAATATTAATTTTGTTTTAAAATAATTATAATAAATAAAGGAAAAATTAGAAAAATAAGACAAATTGGTTTGGAGTGTTCCTTAAGATGAGAGAGACCTAAGAAAAATAAAATTGAGATTAAAATAAAAAAAACTTAATTTTTTTAATCTATTTTCTAATTTTAAAATATTTAAAAATACCAAGAAATACCAAAAATGTGAAAATATTCCAAATTGCCCTAGATGGTACCCTAATCTATGAAAATAACTTAAAAAAGTGTTTATAAATTCTTTTAGGTATGTCTAAAACTTGAAGAGTATAAGCACTTATAATATTAAAATCTTAGTATCAACAACAATCTTAAGGGCAATAATTCTATCTCTAATTCTATTAATTTTTACAACATTATCTTTCAAAATTTTATCTATAATTACAAATACACCAATTTGAGTGTGACTCTTGCATGAATACAAAAGTTTAAAACCTAAGCTATAAATTTCCTTAGTCTTTTCTCCAGTCCATTTAGTTTCTTGAATACATAAAATATCATCAGTCGCCAATTAGAATTTTGTTAGTTGCTTATAATTTATATATATGTAATTTTAATTTTGACAAATGAAACTAGATAGATCTCATTTATTTAATAGTTTAAATAATTGAGCATGACACTACAAGTAATACACCATCCCGAGAGATAGACATACTACTTGACAGTGAGCTCGATTATATCAACTAAAGAACTTATGACATCTGTTTGGTTTGCAAAAAAACTTTTTTATGTGACTGATGATTCTCATATCTAATATAAAGATCAGACATAGTTTATATTATCTAGCTTCCTAATTCTCTATAAGGGAGATCTTATATTGTTAATTACATCTTAAATGACTAAAGACTCTCGATTAAGATAAGAGGTTTCGTCTTCAGGAGTTCAATATTTAGTTTTGAGATTGCATACAGAAAATCAAGTGGGAATGGATGAAGCGAGAACAGTTATTTTTGGAATCAAAGGAGAGAAAAGTAGAGGATGTCATAGATCTGAGGCAAATCTCAATGACCTCCCAAATTGTCCTATTGTTTGACTTTATATTTTAAAATGATATTTATTTAATGTTTACTTCTGCCATTTATTTAAAATTTAGGGCTTACATTTGAACAATACTTGATCATGCAAATAGTCTAGAAAAATTGGAAGATTTATGTCATATCAAATGACAACCTCAGAATCCTAAAAAAGTTAGGGTTTATATTGCACAACATGATTATGCAAAGGCCTAAAGTATGAAGTGAGTATTTATGCCGTGCTAGATGAGCAACCTTGAAGTTTTATGTGTTATGTTATTTAAGATTAAGGAATGTTTATCTGAAGTAGATACGCTTCCTTATGGAGTCTTGATGGTTGTTTGAAGTCATCCTCCATCCACTTGTATCTTACTTCGTGCTCCTTACTATGATGGTTCTAGGTATAAGGTTTGTATGTGAACATGTAATTATTATTGGGCCTCAGAGCCTGCCTTGGGGTTCCTCCTAAACATATGCTCTAATGTTGTCTACCCTAAGGGTCATTGTAAGTGTAAAGCATTATGCATAAATGAAGCATGCATTAAAGCAAGGTAAGAAAAAAATGCAAGAAAAGAATAATAGTAACACGTACCTGCTGCCTCCCATGTGTTGCAAAAGGGTTATAAACATAATATAGTAGTAAGAAGTTCAAACGAGTCATGAGGGATACGAGCATGTGTATGTATAAGAAAGTCATATTTCATGTTAATGAAAGATTGAATTTAACTTTAAGAATTCAAGTTAAGGGTAGGCTCAAACTCAAAAGAATAGGGACCTCCTTAGGCTATCATAAGCAATCTAGTGATTTGTCCCATCCAACCTCAAATAGAAGCCACCAAAAAAATAATCAAAGGAAAGGAACTCTCGGCCCACTCAAAGTGATTAATAAGTGTACTTGTAGATGGTAACATCCAAATTTCTGAATTTTTTGGGCATTTAATATTTAAACTTTTACTTAGCAGTCAAAAATAGNCATATATATATATATATATATATATATATATATATATATATATATTTAATTATTTTAAGCAAAAAATACCATCTTTTTTAGAAAATACATTTTTATATCAAATATTAGTTCCTTGACATTAAGTTATTTATGAGACATTTCTAAGGTTATTTTTNCAAACTTGATTTCACATTTTTTTTATATATTTTATTTTTTATAATTATTTTAAGCAAAAAATACCATTTCTTTTAGAAAATACATTTTTATATCAAATATAGGTTTCCTGACTTTAAATTATTTATGAGACATTTCTAAGGTGATTTGTTTGAATTAGAGGTCATTTTATGATATTTTATCTTTTATTTGCATTTTCATATTTTCTTAATTATTTAAATAAATAAATAATAGGAAAAATATAATGTTATTTAAAAAATAAATATTTATTTTTCAGTGATGTCTCTAACATAGGTGAACTCCACAAACATGATTTTATAATTTTATGATGTATATTTTATTTTTTATAATTTTTTTAATTTAAATAAAGGTTATTATCCTAAAAAATTAGTAATTTTAAGGTTAAATGCGTCTTCTGACCTTAGAAAAATCAGAAGACCCCCCTAATCACAAGTGGAACAAGGCCACAAAATTTTATGCCATGATGAGCAATATTTCATTTTTTTATGATTTAATTAAGTTTTGGAGTTTTTAATTAATTAAAGACTAAATATTATATGAATATTTTTAAATTTTGGTCCTTAATATTCTTCTCTATTCATTGTGTATAGGGGTATTTTTATTTTATTTTTTTTATTTTTCTACATCAATATATGATTTTTAAAGTTTTTGTAATTAATTAAATAAAAATTATCCCATTTATTACTTAACCACGTTGGCGTCACATCATCCTTAATATCCTCAAAGCCCCACGCATCGTCCCCTGATTCGTCGTGCTTTCCAAGTAGGCGCTGACTCAATCAGCATTTACTGCTCCATTTCTTCGTCCAACCCGATCTGAGTTGCTCGTTTCAAATACACGAGAATGGACGACATCTGTTCATCTTCCCCAATGAACTCTAACCCAAGAACCGTCCACACTCAAACGCTAAGTTCTTTTTTGATACTTAACTAAATCACGTGAGGTTTGTTCTTACACCTTCATGTAATTGAGACAAACACATCTATACAGCTAGGTGGACATGAGTTGTTTGTTTCTTTCACAAAAGACCACCGAGGGAGATTTGGGGATTTTTAAGCTATAACTTTGTCCAAGAGGTGAGGCCTCAATTGGATGGGTAGAGAAGATTCATCTTGCATCTACAAACCTCCTACAAGTGTCAATTTGCTCTGTGGTTGGGTCTATGTATGATTTAGACCAAGGGGTGGATCGGGCTTGGTCTTGGGCTATGTTAGAGGACTCGAGAAATGGGTCTTTCAATTGGGGAAGTGATTTTAAGCTATGGGGAAGCTTTTAGAAGGGTCAATTTGTAGTTTTGAGGAGTTTGATAAAGTGGTTAAAAATCCCCTAGGTTTCAATGCAGAAATTACGATTTTGTGGTCAGATTGAAGGCTTAGAAATGGTGGGGATGAGCTTCGTTTAGGCCAAGGAAGAGTTTGGAGCAATTTTGGCAGGGCTTTGCTAAGGTTAGTGCACTTCTTCCATTTTGGGCTTGAGGGGGGTGGTGGTTTTATAGGTTGAGCGAGGGGCTTCAACTGGCCAGGGAAAGGGGTGAAGTCGTGCTTATATGGAGAGAATGTAGTGACAAGTGTCCAATTGGAGTGAGCCACATTGGAGGGTTAGAATGTTGAGTTCTATCCATGGTGGTGCTCCTTGGCTTTTGGTTTTTCAGTGGATAGGGTGGCCAACCATACCATGGAAATCCCCATCTCACTATGGGAGGTTAGGGTGGGGTTTTGTGAAGCGAATTGTGTTGGAGCATGGGTAAGGGTGTTTAATTGAAATGGAAAGAGGTTTAGGCTAGGTTTGGGCCAACCATGGGTTAAAGTCATGGAAATCAACTTGGAACACTTCCAAGGTGGCTTGGGTGGATGAGGGTCAGCTGATTAGTGTGGTCAAGTCCCCATCAAAAATATTAGGGCTTAAGAATGAGTGTTTAGGTGAGTCATGAGAGTGGTTAAACACTTTAAAGGGAATCATGAAAGAGGGTCCTCCTTTTTCCACTTAGGGGAGGGTGACATGACATGGCTCACATGGCTCATGTATGGCTTGGGCGAGGCTTCATGACTTGCATGTGGCTTAGCCAATTTCATGAAGAAGAATTTTTTAAAATATTTGGGTGTTTGTGANATTATTTAAATAAATAAATAATAGGAAAAATATAATGTTATTTAAAAAATAAATATTTATTTTTCAGTGATGCCTCTAACATAGATCAGGTGAACTCTGCAAACATGATTTTATAATTTTTTGATGTATATTTTTTTTATAATTTTTTTTAATTTAAATAAAGGTGATTATCCTAAAAGTTTAGTAATTTTAAGGTTAAATGCGTCTTCTGAACTTGAAAAAATTAGAAGACCCCCTAATCACAAGTGGAACAAGCCCACAAAATTTTATGCCATGATGAACAATATTTCATTTTTTAATGATTTAATTAAGTTTTGGAGTTTTTAATTAATTAACGACTAAATATTATATGGATATTTTTAAATTTTGGTCCATAATATTCTTTCCTGTTCATTGAGCATAGGGGTATTTTTATTTTATTTTTTGATTTTTCTACATCAATATATGATTTTTATAGTTTTTTTAATTAATTAAATAAAAAATACCCTACTTATTACTTAACCACATCGGCATCGCGTCAACCTTAACATCCTCAGAGCCCCACACATTGTCCTGTGATTCATTGCGCTTTCCAAGTAGGCACTGACTCAGTCAGCATTTACTACTCCATTTCTTTGTCAAACCCGATCTGAGCCGCTCATTTCAAATACACGGGAATGGACGACATCTGTTCATCTTCCCAAGCGAACCCTAACCCAATAACCGTTCACACTCAAACGTTAAGATCTTTTTTGATACTTAACTAAATCACGTGAGGTTTATTCCTACACCTTCATATAATTAAGACAAACACATCTATACGGCTAGGTGGACATGAATTGTTTGTTTCTTTCACAAAAGACCAAACTGAGGGAGATTTGGGGATTTTCAAGCTATACCTTTGTCTAAGAGGTGAGGCCTCAATTGGATGGGTTGTTAAGCTTCACCTTGCATCCACGAACCTCCTCCAAGTGTCAATTTGCTCTTTGGTTGTGTCTATGTATGATTTAGACCAAGGGGTGGATCGGGATTGGTCTTGAGCTATGTTAGAGGGCTCGAGAAATGGGGCTTTCGATTGGGGAAGTGATTTTAGGTTATGGGGATGCTTATGGAAGGGTCAATTTGGAGTTTTGAGGAGTTTAACATAGTGATAAAAAATCCCCTAGCTTTTAGTGGAGAAATTACGATTTTTTGGTCGGTTTGAAGGCTTAAAAATGGAGGGGATAAGCTTCGTTTAGGCTAAGGAAAAGTTTGGAGCGATTTTGGCAGGGCTTCGCCAAGGTTAGTGCACTTCTTCCATTTTGGGCTTGAGGGGATGGTGGTTTTATAGGTTCAGCGAGGGGCTTCAACCGGCCAGGGAAAGGGGTGCCAAGTGGTGCTTAGATGGAGAGAAGGTAGGGACAAGTGTCCAATTGGAGTGAGCCACATTGGAGGGTTAGAATTTTGGGTTTTATCTATGGTGCTGCTCCTCGACTTTGGGTTTTTCAGTGGCTAGGGTGGCCAACCAGACCATGGAGGTCACCATCTCACTATGGGAGGTTAGGGTGGGGTTTGGTGAAGTGAATTGTGTTGGAGCCTGGGTAAGGGGTTTAGGCTAGGTTTGGGTCAACCATGGGTTAAAGTCATGGAAATAGACTTGGATCACTTCCAAGGTGGCTTGGGTGGATAAGGGTCAGCTGATTAGTGTGGTCAAGTCCCCATCCAAAAGATTAGGGCTTAAGCATGGGTTTAGGTGAGTCATGAGAGTGGTTAAACACTTTAAATGGAATCATGAAAGAGGGTCCTCCTTCTGCCACTTAGGGGAGGGTGACATGGCATGCCTCACATGGCTCACGTATGGCTTGGATGAGGCTTCATGGCTTTCATGTGGCTTGGCCAATTTCATGAAGAAGGATTTTTAAAATATTTGGGTGTTTTGTGAGGTGTTGGTATAAGTCCAAATTTGGTTGATTTGATTATGACATTAGAACTTAGGGCTTGAATACAATTAAATGGTATGAAGAGGTGATTTCATGTCATGGTAGAGTGAGCTATTTTATTTTAAAGAGTTTGAGGAATGGGCTTGGTTTGGTGGGCTTTTGAAAATGTGTCATGAGGGATTGATTTTGGGTTTGAAATTGGACGCAATTTAGTGAAAATTTAAATCCACCATGAGTTTGAAGAATTTCAGGAATTGTCATGATGAAATTTGGGATATGAGTCTGGTGAAATTTTATATGGCATATGTGTCCAATTTTATGGATTTAGGGTTGGTTTGAATTTGAATTTGAATAGTCTTGGATTTGGGTTTGAATTTTAATAGAATTGGGTTTGAATTTGGTGAAAATTCGGCAATTTTGATAATTTCAGTAATTTTGAGGAGTTTTGAATAATTTTGGTAGAAAATTGGGTATTTATACTTTTTTTAAGAATTTAGGGTCATTTTGAGAATTTTGGAAAATTTTATTTTTAGGGTGGATTTAAGGTTGACTTTAAGTTGATATAGATGGATTAGGGTTATGTTGGAGCGAAGGGTGGCCTTACGGTATGAGTGTAGTGTATGTGTGAGTGGGGTGAAGTGATGGATGTTGTGAAAGGTGATTGTCCAAGCCATAAATGGTTTCTCCAGGCCTTGTGATCCTATGAGAACTCATTTTTGGGTCTCCACATTTTTGTGACAGTCATCTCATCTAAGAGCTAGGGACTTGAGACCACCCATATGAGGCTTTAAAAAGAGTTAAGAAATGACTTGAGGTGGGGTGAGTCTCCTCACTAATCTTCTAGGATAATCAATAGGAAAGTCCTATGGCTAGATTCTAAGTTCTAATAGAAAGAATTTAGACCTCACCAAAAAATGAGGTCAACAAATATTTATTTTTCTATGAGCTATAATATCAACTAATTCCATTAATTTATCTGTGAGAGTACCTATATTCCAAGATCTTATCCAAATATTACTTATATGGACTAAATTTTTTACTTGCATCCATTCATAATGCGAGAACCCTTACTTATTTAATACCACACCCGAACGCAGGTATAGCGACCCTTGCACACTTTTCACTATATTTAAGCCATGCAGCGCGTTGTTTCCTGGGGAGCCCTAGCATTTACGAAAGGATCTAAAGGATTCATGTCACAATTTTTCAACAATTTTACACTAGTTGTCGACTACCTAACATAACCCTTTATTTTTCACATGCAGGACTTGAGATTATCATGAGATCATTTTATTAAAACATTCAATAACAATTCACCAAAAAAAAATTCAATCAGAACAAAATAAGTCCTAAGACTATAATCACACTCAATAATAAAAGATCAAGGTTATGCTCTTTTATTTCATACACATTAATGTTGTCAGACTGGATAATTCATCACAGGATGAGCCTATCGTCCGGAAGGAATTGCCCAAACTAAGTCAACTTCAGATGTTGCTGAAAAAAGAAGCATAGTCATATTCATTTCCATGAGGTCTTTCTGGGTTTTATGAGAGATCTCCAAATTCATGGCTGAACTCTCCTTCAGATCGAGAATATGGTCATTTGCTCCCTCTGACCTTTCCTTCAAGTCCACAACATGGCCCTACATCTTATATAGCTTAACCCTCAAGTTTGTCGTATAGTTCCAGGCTTCCTTCAATCCCTTTTGGGTCTCCACCCTCTCTTTCATCAAGTCACCAGTGATCTCGCAATGATCAACACCTTGATTAATTTTCCTGCATGATTATTGCCAATCGGAGACATAGTATTCCTTATGCCTATGCCTAGGTCAAAAGAAGCCTACAATCCATAAAGGTGAGGCTTCCTCAATCCTAATAGCATTTCACATGACTTTTCCAACCCTCTGGATGATTACATAATTCCACTGGAGAATGTCTGTCGCCCATTAGCAGGCATCAGCACTTCACAAAGGATTGTGCCTACATCCTCTAGCTCACCTTCCCCTAACAACCTTGTAGATGCTAATGGCTTTGGAGCCAATGTCACTTATAATCAATAAAAATTGTGCTCATGACGAAGACTAACTTCACCTTGGGTTCCTACAAGCAACGGGCAATTACAATCAGTAGAAAGAGAGATAAGTCAAAATATAACATAGTACCTTCAAGCAATGAACTGTCCTCAAGGAATCATTTGGATGTAACGTCGGATTAAGATGTTGATTATAGGACGCAATTGCATGTCTGACATGGAATTAATGTTTGAAAAGATTTAAGGACTACCGTAATTACTGTTGTTTCTAATAACTTATGTTAATATTTGTTTTTTAATATTTTTTTAGCAGCATAATGGCACTTCAATAAATATCAAATATGCATACGTTGATTCAATTTCATGTAACACGACATTTATTCTCCGACAAAAGGAAATCATAAGTACAACGCAATACCAACAAAATAGTGAAGTCTCAAATTCTATTTTTTTCTAACCCACTATTTGATTCGCATCTCAGCTAACCTAAAGAGCATGCTCTCGCCTTAAAAGAGTCTAGTCATTTGAAAGATATTGGTCTCCCCCAATTGGGGCACATAAAATCATGAGGTCACAATAAACAAAGTCGATAAATTCAAATGACGCCTCTTTGTAGGAGAGCTAAGGTCGTTGAGTGAAAAGTTGTCCCTGCTCATTAAGAAGTTTAAGTGAATACCCCTTGTAGATGTAGCCCAATTGCTCCCAAGAAAGGGATAATCCTAACTTGTTAGTGAGTGAGTGGTCAAATTCCCACAATAATAACCAAATTGCCCCAAGGTGAAAGGAAGTCCAACTAGAACATAATTGATTTTGCACTTCATCATCTTCTAGCTAAGCCATAGGGGTAATGAGCATAGAACTTTCTAACAGTCATAAAACCTTGAATTCTTCACTTTTATTCTTCTTGTAATAATTGATCGAATAGCTCAGAGAATTAAGAAACTAAATGTATACTCATTTGTGATGCTCATGCATCAATGCATATGTTAGTATATTTCATGGGGCTAGAAGGCACGCCTTTAAAGATTTAGTCACCATCTTCTTTTGCTGAAGTGACCCGACATGTTCACTCGCTAAAGTGACCTATCAAGGTCACTCATTAAAGTGTCCTATCACTCATTAAAGTGACCTATCGAGCTCTCTTACTAAAGTGAACTGCCGAGTCTTTTGTAACTACTACTTGACATTAGTGAACCACCAAAGTAAAGGTCATCACTCAAATGACAGACATAAGACCTTGTCTATGTAAGAGCCGCAGATATCTGCATATTAATCTTCTCGCTAAGAAGTTATGGACAACTCTCACATTGTATTATCTAAACCTCATTATTCCCTTTTTCTACCCTTGTCAAGAGGCAAGGATGAGAATAAGAAAGAAAGAGAAATTTTAGGAACTTCCCCACTTTAAAAGGGGACTAGTTGTTATCATGTCTTCTTTGGTCCTGTCTCTTATGAGAAGGCTAAGAACTAAGGATTGAGGATGGGACTCCCACTTCATTTTTTTCTTCTTCAATATTTCTCTAAAAAAATGTCTCTTTCGAATTGTGTGAGCCCACAAATGATACACAACCCTATGTGCTAAAAGGATTCAATAATACTACTTTCAATAAATTTAACAAAAAGATCCCATCATTAAAGCAGCAAACAAATTTGAGCTCTCTATCTCACCATCTTCATGTCTTATTAATATTTCTAAGAGAATTTGCTTCTCATTAAGAAGTAGTCTTCACCTTTTAAAGGTGACTAAGAATTTATCTTTTCAAATAAGTTACTATTTAAAGTATGTTTTATCCTACATTAATTTTAATAAAATATTCTTTTATAAATAATATAATATCTTATAAGACCCTACAAGAGATGGTAGATGAGAACATCTCCATTTAAACAATGCACATATATAAAAAAGCCTCAATGTGCATGGATAAGGTATTCACTTAAAAAGCTCCTTAAGAGCAGGTGATATATAAGGTCTTATCTCATTTAAAAAGCCTGAAAAGTCATAAGCCTAAGACAATTTTTTTTTTTGTCAAAAATCATAGAAGATATAAATTTCAAAAGTTAAATGTCCATCTACAAACCTCAATAGTTATAAATCTTCAAAAAATATTAAGTTGTTTTTAAAATTATAAGAGACACAAGCCACTTGATACAAATTCTTTTCTGAATTCTTAAAATACCTAATCCTCGATAGTTTTATTTTATTTTGTTTATTTTTTTTTAATCTCGAAAGCTATAAGTATTAAAGATATGGATTTTTTTTTCTAAAATCTTAAAACATGTAAGTTTTTGAAGGTGCATACTCTTTCCAAAAATCTCAAAAGGCATAACCTTAATAAGTACAAATAAAAAAAAATAGAAAGCATAAATCACAATAAGGATAGGTTGTATCTGAAAAATCTTAGAAGTCATAATTCTTAAATAATTTTTTTTAGAAATTTCTCAAATGGAATAAACCTCAAAGAACACAAATTATTTCTAAAAATATTATAAAGCAAACCCTCATAAAATAAAATTATTTTGATTATCTTGAAACCTCAAACAACATAAATCTTTAGTGAAATATATTATTAATTCATATAAAGAACATATAGTGAAATTCAATAAAAAATTCTTATTTATTTAGAAATAAAAAAAGGGCATACTTCCAAAAGATAAGATTTTCTTAATCATAAAATTTTTTAACCTTAGATGATATAATGTCTTCCAAATTCTCAAAAGATATAAACCATAGAAGGATTTAAGCCTTAAAGTTTTAATCATGAACCTTAAGTATTTTAACTTTTTCTCTAATACATTTAAACAATTTAATCTCCTATGAGAAGCAAGTTCTTAAACTAATACATTGCCATTAAAAATATTTACAATTCATAGAATTATTTTTAATATTTTATTAAGTATCAATTCTTTTGAGTAAAGAAAATAAGACTAATGGATGAAGATGTCATCTTTATTTGTAAAAAAAAAATTAAAATGTTTTTTATGATTGATGTGAAATATAATAAAAACAACATCATAATTTCAACATAAGTATATCCTAAATTAAAATTTTCTAAAAGTGTAATGAATTTTTTGGAAGAAATATATAGACACACACACTTAATGAACAAAAAAGATCAATATAAATTTCAAATATTAGTATTAAAAAAAGAAAAAAAAATCACTCCAAATTGATAAAATCAACATAATTCATATGTTTTTGGCATTTTTTGGACTTTCTACATCATCATTTTTATATTGTTACAATAAGGATGTTTTCCAATCATTGTCTCTTGAAAGAGCTACAACAAAATTTAAGGGTAATTACTATCATATTGGGGGAAATTTGGAAAGGAAAATTCTCTCAGCTCAAGTGCCTAAGCTTCAATTATTCTAAAGGGAGATAGTCAACCCCATTGGAAAAAAAAATTATCTTCATTTATGAAAAAGTTAGTATAAAATTCAATAAACATGTAACATCTTAATTTTAATATTAGTAATCCTTGCATTAAAATTTTTCATAGATCAAAATGCTAGAGTTTTGAAATATAAGTCTTAGAAAAAAACACTTTGGTACACATAAACATTCAAAAAAAAAAACAAATCTAAATTTTAAGTAAAATTATTAAAAAATCAAGACAATAGTGCCAAAAAGAGAAAATTAACAAACTGAATAAGTATCTAGCATTTTTTGGGAAATATTTCTACATAATAATTTCTATATTATTACACCAAGATTGTGACATTACATCTACATCAAATTTTGAGTGTAATTAATGACCCATTAAGGAAATTAGAACTTTAAAATGGAGGGAACATTGCTCATATTAGGTTCCTGAATTCAATCCATCTATATGGAGATAATTTAAATTGATTGAAGATGAAGATTAAAGCTCTGTCGAGAGATGAAACTAAATTTATATCACTATAATTCCACCAATGTTTTAGGGTTTGATGCCTTTTCCATATAAGTGTTAAAGCCAGTTAAGAGAAATGTACATCATCGATGCAAAATAATATCAAGCCCCTATATCGATGAGTATTAGAGTCTGTGAAAGGAGAATTATTCACCACCTATATATGATAGTGTTGAATCTCCTCTTAAAAAAGAATAGAAGCTCGTGAAAGGGGATTTATAAGGTGTAAGTTTCCGCCTCCCCCCATTAAAGTATGCATACTTAAAGAGAGAAGAGTGAGTCAAAAATCTTTTCTATAAGTTTTAGTAATTTTTTTGTAAAATATTTGATATTATTTAGTCATAACTTGTAGTTAATTCGATAAAAAAAATATTTTTTATTTGATAAGAAGAATGTTAATGTAGAATGAAAACTTATAAGTCTAAATCTTAACTTAAATTATTTACATATATATTTCACTAATTGTTTAGATAAGATGTTTGATTAAACATTTTTTCAAGAAAATATATAAGAAATAAAATTAAAAATAAAAAATACCTAAATAAGCATTTAGAAGCACACTAAAAATAGTTTTGGTTGTTAAATTGGTAATGAAATTCTCTTAAGGTGAAAGCACATCACCAATTTTTCTATCCTTAAAGTTATCATCATATGTGATCCATTAATTGAGGCAACATGGATTCTAAGCTTGAAAGAATTAATTTCTTGAAGAACATCCTTAATCATGACTACAATGTTGGCTTTGGTGTGACTCATAACAATGTAGGAAGTGGTCATTTTAAAAAAGGTTGGCTATGCTTCTCAAACCACAAATTCATTGAACTTGTTTGCGTGAGCTTTAAGCTATATCAATCCTCCTAGTTCTACTCCACTAACATAATAAAAAAAAGGCACACTTATATTCCTAAATCACTTATCATAGTTATTAATAATCTATTCCTATGGAACAATTGTAATAAATAGTTTGTGATTATAAAAATATGTCATTATGGGCGTTGATGGTCAATATGTTATTGGTATTTAGTAGGTGGTTAGTTTTTCTTACAAATCTTTATAAGCTTGCATATACTCTCTCTTTTGGTGTATCATATAATCATTGAATAAATAAATTATCCCATTCCTTCATGTTCTCCTCTCCTACCTTCACCTTCCCAATCTCTCATTTTTGTAGAGTTGTTAGGCACCTCAAATTGCCATTTAAACTTTTTGTTCATAACCAATCAATACAAACCCAATACAAGCTTAAATATAATGAAAGAAAATAAATTTGAGGTTTTTTCAAGCCCACAAATTTTAAGAATGGGGAGATGTACAGTATAAGAGAATGAGACTAATTCATTTTTTTCATTGATTATTAATATTCCTTACAATTAGAGTATTTTTATAATTATAAAAAATTTCTAGGATCCTAACTATATATTAACCTATAACACAACTATCTATTACAATTAGTATAACCAGCATTAACTACTAAATTAAACAATCTATCAAAGAATTATCCTTTTCACCTTGAGTGGTTGTTTAAGAGAACCTCCATAAAAATGATTTATAAGACAACAAGATTCTTTAATACATTACAAATAAGTAGACCTCAACCAAGATCCTAATGGCAACATTAATTGAATGAGTTTAATTGGCTATATTCAAATCAACTGAAATTATTAGGTAAACATAACTCTCATGTTATTGTGTGTTGGTTGGCCCTTATAGTTTTTATCTATGACACTCAAATTATGAGCTCTTTACTAATAACATATAAAAGTTATATGCTCTCCTATTTTTAGAGCAACAAATACTTTGGCTAACTAGAGCCAACCTGATCTGTTGTCACTCAAATCCTTGTAAGCGATAAACCACCACCTCTTAGTTACTCAAATATCCACCACACATTGAAATCTCCCAATCCTCTACCGCTTCCCCCTCTTCTTCTAACACCAAGCCTTTTCCCTCTCCTCCACCTCTCCTCACTCTTTCAAGCTCTCACAAGCAGCAGAGCAAATGGCTTCTGCTTCAGTAACCGCCGTTGTCTCTCTCCCCTCCTCTAAATCCTCCTCCATTCCTCCCTCCACTCGAATTTCAATCTCACCGTGCGAAAGAATCCACTTTCACAGAGCAAGATTCCACCTTTCTTCTTCCCAGACTACCAGCAGATTGGTATCTGTCAGAGCTCAAGTAACCACTGAAGCTCCTGCAACAATTGAGAAGGTCTCAAAGAAGGATGAGGAGGGCGTCATCACCAACAAGTTCAAGCCCAAGACGCCGTACATTGGCCGTTGTCTCCTCAACACCAGGATCACCGGCGACGATGCTCCTGGAGAAACCTGGCACATGGTCTTCAGCACCGAAGGTACCCCGTTTCTCCTTCCGCACCTTTCTTACTGTTAAAAATGGCTTTTTGCTTAAGATTTGNTGCGAAAGAATCCACTTTCACAGAGCAAGATTCCACCTTTCTTCTTCCCAGACTACCAGCAGATTGGTATCTTTCAGAGCTCAAGTAACCACTGAAGCTCCTGCAACGATTGAGAAGGTCTCAAAGAAGGATGAGGAGGGAGTCATCACCAACAAGTTCAAGCCCAAGACGCCGTACATTGGCCGGTGTCTCCTCAACACCAGGATCACCGGCGACGATGCTCCTGGAGAAACCTGGCACATGGTCTTCAGCACCGAAGGTACCCCTTTTCTCCTTCCGCGCCTTTCTTACTGTTTAAAATGGCTTTTTGTTTAAGATTTTTTACGAATAACTCTATCCAGATTTTGATTGTCTTTCTTCTTGTAGGGGAGATTCCCTATAGAGAAGGGCAGTCAGTTGGCGTCATCGCCGAAGGAGTTGATAAAAATGGGAAGCCTCATAAACTGAGGTTGTATTCTATTGCTAGCAGTGCTATTGGGGATTTTGGTGATTCCAAAACAGTGAGATTTTGGACGTTGGCTCTCTTTGCTCTTGAGATAATTTAGTTTTGGTAATGGCTTTAGCGGATGAAATGAATCAACGTTGCAGGTTTCTCTTTGTGTAAAGAGGGTAGTTTACACCAATGATCAAGGGGAGATTGTTAAAGGAGTGTGCTCTAATTTCTTATGTGAGATTCTTAACTTTTTGAAAGGAAATTTGGAATCTGTTATATAGTAGAAAGATTGTAAATTTGTTGACTCCATTATTTTCTTCTGTGATTAAGGTGATTTGAAGCCTGGGGATCCTGTTAAGCTCACAGGGCCGGTTGGGAAAGAGATGCTGATGCCTAAGGATCCTAATGCTACTGTTATAATGGTGATTTTTAGAATTTATATTTGGGATTTTTTTTTTTTTGGTTTGGTTTGATTATTCTGAGCAATTCTGTAGAAGTATTCTGAAAACTTTGGTTTTAACATTATTGCAGCTTGGAACTGGAACTGGAATTGCTCCTTTCCGTGGATTCTTGTGGAAAATGTTCTTTGAGAAGCATGAGGATTACAAGGTATGTTGATTCCATAACAATGGGTTTTTGAAGGTAGACAATTATTTGATCAACCATTGGGAGGAAGTGTAAACCAAGGCGTCTAACGAAGGGTAATTTTATAGGCCGATTTTGAAATTTATTTTCAACCCAAAAGCTTATGGCTATGGAAGAGGGTCAACCACAAGTGTTTTTACACATATATGTTTCAACTATCTGATATCACACTAAACTCAATACTCTTACATACTTCAATAAAAATGATAATTATATTAATTATTAGAGCACTAATATATTTTTATGAAATAATATATGTGAGTTCATAAGAAACTAACTCAGTTGGTGATGGCATGGCACATGTTAGAAGCCTGAGAGGCTGAAAATAATGATAGGATATTATATTATAGTAACTGTAAATAATGTATAAAAAATAAGATCTTTTTAATAATAAAAATCCTTTACTAGCTACCATCATGTAAGTAGTGTACACACAAAATTATCCATGTAAGTCAACAATTATTTTGCTCAAATGTAAAAAACATCCACTTACAAGCATGCTACATTGATACTTCTATCAATAATTTACTAGTAATTTATTTTTTAATTAATAAATTATCAAACTCAATTTTATTTTAATATTCTTTATGATTCATATGAGTAATTATTATTTCTTAATAATCAAAATGATGTATATTAAATTTTCTAGTATTTCCGTATTTATGCAGCAAGTATTATGACAAAAGCTATTATCACTTGATATCATTATGATCATATGAAATACTATAAATATGTAAAGCATATATCACAATACACTATCAATAATTAAAATATATAAACAAGTAGCAAAGAATATACCCCTAATAAGGAATATTATGTTTATCACTTATTAAAGATTCATCTATCGACAGAGATCACGAGTAGATGAGCATTTCGATCATGATGCTAATCTTTTTTATTCAAATACTCGATGTTTCGTAGCTATCAGTTCAAAAGAAATAATCATCATTCAGTATATTGCCCAATAAATAATTTAGACATCTTTTAGAAATTGAGGTTCTAAACATTTTTAGAGTTTATTCATTATAATCAATTCCAAACACCAGCGAATTATTTAATACTTTGTATATCAATTAAATCTACAAATGCTATATGCAATACTCAATATCATGCTAAAATTTAATTCTTAGAAAATCCTTTCCTCCTTTCAATTGCATAATAATTATTCAAATTAATTCTAATACTCTAACTAAATACATATAATTTTTACTATAGAAATCTCAACATACGTTCTCTCTTTACCTTAAATGGATGCATTCTCAATTCTTATGTATTTACATATCTCTAACATCTCAACTTTTATTTTTTACTTTACACCACCCAAATTATTTATATCATATAGAAAATACCACTATTTTGACTTTGAAAAAGTGAAATAGACCTTTTCATGCAAGGTAAAGTAGCATATATGTAAAAATTGAATTTTAGTTAGGTATGTAAATTTATAGGAATTGAGTGTTATGTGTGTAATTCTTTATTTTTTTTGGGAAATTTACATACTTAGCACATAATTCTTATGTCTTTACATATCTCACACCTAAACTTACATATTTATATGCATAGCACTTTGGTTCTTCAAACTTATGCATGAAAAGGTGTATTTCACTTTTGAGAGTGGTACAATTACTATTTTTGATGTAATATTAAATTTGAGTGCTGTGTGTAAATATGATAGTCTAGGCTTGAGATGTGTAAATACATATGAATTGTCTGCTACATATCTAAATGCCCATTTTTTTTAACATGGCTTAGTAAACTAGTAGGAGCCATGGAGTTCTCTTTAGCAACTGTTTTAAGCTCTGTTTCTCTAAAATTTCAAAAAATTCTAAAACTCTAGATGTTTAGTAGCTATGAAGTTAATGCTAACGCTTTATTGATGCGTCACAACTTGCTCGAGTAATTTAAGCCTCTTAAACTTGAAATGCAGTTCAACGGCCTGGCATGGCTCTTCTTGGGAGTTCCCACTAGCTCCTCCTTGCTCTACAAAGAGGTAACCTCCATCACCATTTCTTTTAGGAGGATTTACATACATACCACCCAATTCTCATTTATTTACATATCTAACACCTAACCATCAATTTTTACATATATGATGCCTTATTTATACATGAAAAAGTTAAAATAGTATTATTTTTTATGTGAAATGAAATATTTGGGTGGTATAACAGTAAAAATAGAGCTTCGGAATTAAATATGTAAATACATAGAAATTGGATGGTATGTATGTAAATGCCTCCCTTCCTCATTAAAGTAAACCATTCTTGTGCTTGAAGACATATTTATCTTCTTATTTACAGGAGTTTGAGAAAATGAAAGAGAAGGCTGCTGATAATTTCAGACTGGACTTCGCAGTGAGCAGAGAGCAGACTAATGCCAAGGGAGAGAAGATGTACATCCAAACACGCATGGCTGAATATGCAGAGGAACTGTGGAAGCTTCTCAAGAAAGATAACACCTTTGTTTATATGTGTGGATTGAAAGGCATGGAGAAGGGTATTGATGATATCATGTCCACTTTGGCTGCTAAGGAAGGTGAGACAATACATATATTAACGTTAAAATCCAAAATAGTTTCTTATTTTTAGTTATTTCACGTAAAATGACGCATTTTTAGAATCAACAAGTTAATATTCTGACTGCTGTTATATTTGACTTTTAGGTATATGAGCACTCTTTATGCATAAAAAAAGGCCTAATAGAATCAACCCAAAATTGCATATTCGTTCGTTAAGGGCCCGTTTGGGGCAGCTTATAAGTGCGGGCAGCGTTTTCTTAGAAGACACGTTTCGGCAGGTTATCCGAAAATGCGGTTGGGTTTTAACACTAAATGCAGGCGCGGGTTGAACCCCGCGGGCCGCGTTTCCAGTTAAGCTGTTTATCTGGATAAGCACAAGCTGTCCCAAACGCACCCAAGTGATGGGCTCCGGATTTGATCCTATTAACTCAATNTATATATATATATATATTTATTTTTGCAAATCAGGTAGTTCACTAGTTAATTACTTTGATTGGGCTAAATCTACTGACAACCTAAAAAAGTAAGGCAACTTCTCACCAAGTGTTGGTGTATAATACCATCGGTCCTGTCCCATTCCAGAAATCATCAAACCAAAAGATATTATTTTATTATCCCACATTTAGCACCAAAAGCATTTCACATCATTGCTTTTAACCCCGAACCATCCAGCTTCTAGTTCTACTCAATGATCCACATACCATCATATTTTAAATATCCCCAGTTGCTCATAGGGTCTAAATACCATATCCAAGCATGATAGCCTTGAGCATTGAGTTTTATTGTATGTTAAGTTGTAGTAGGGTATTTCCATTAATGTGTGGATTGAAGGATCTCGAGTTGATTTTGGCGGCTCCTTATGTTTTATGGATGATTTTCCTTGACAAATTATAATAAATGCAAATTTTCTCTAAAATGTCCAAAATCTTGTAAAGGTTTTCAGAGAATGACCCTAAATAACTTTAGAATCTCCTTAAATATTTTAAGTTCATTTAGATTTGTTAATATTGATGAGTTGATCAACCTAACTACTATAGAAGTCTTTCATGTTTTGACTGTGCTCGGTGTGGTCTTGATATCTTAGTTAGCCCATCAGTAAGGCAAGTGATTGGTCAGTTTATGTCATATTAAGAGTTGTATAAGTAAGCACCCCTTGGGGTATGTTGGACCATTAGGGAGTGTTACACTCTTGCCCCTCAATTGTGTTTGAACTTGTGGTGCTTCAATGTGTTTTATTATTATTTATAATCTCTTCTTTAACTATTCCTCAAATGATCTTAGGTTGAACTTAACTCTTTACTAAGTTCTTGGGGATTAAGGGAAGGTTTGCTTGTTCCTTATTGAATGAATTTGATTTTGTCTAATCACTAATGAAGGAGTTTAAATTAATAGCTTTCTGATATTCTAATTCATACTCATTACTTTTGAATCATCCAAATTCTCATTTCTTCCAATTCACAACAGTTCAAGTAATTACAATTTTACCCTTTATAGAAAATACCATGAATGAGTTGCTACCCTAATTACCCTTTTGATTTTAATCACTTTAGCAGGCTAATAATGATAATTTTAATACCCTTCCCTCTGGTTTAATCCTAAGAATTAGGGTTAAAGTGTAAAAATCCAAAATTACAATTATCCCATTAAGGTTTATACATAACTCTTTCATTTTAACCCAAATGACCATGAATTTTTGCTGACCTAAAACTCATTGACTAATTATAACATCAGAGAATAAATTATATTTTTCTAATATTTATTTATTTTTTATAGTTATTTTTACTCCATAATTATGAATTTTCAATGTTAATTAATTTAATTATCCAAAACATGTTCCCTGTCCTTAGAAAAATTTTATATTATTGTTGAAAGTTAGAGGACTACTTGGAGCAACTTTCATGATGTTTGGAGTTATATTTTAGTTTTTATGATTTTTCAATTGGTTTTAAGGAATAAATAAATAGAAAATATTATTTTTATTTTAAAAATTTTATTCTTTATTTTTCATAAATCTCTCTAACTTCAATGAGGTCAGAGAAATTTATTTTTTTTCTAATTTTCATTTTATTTCGTAGAATTATTTTAGCCAATAATTAATAAAATTATGGAAAAATAGATTTAAATGCTTAAAATACATTTTATATCATTAAAAATTTAAGGAAGTACTCTAAAGTTGTTGTCTTTAACTAGAAAATATTTTGTGACATTTTGGAATATATTTATATTGTTGCAGTTTTTTTATTATTTTTAATTAGAAAAATACTTTAAAAATTCATTTTTTTTAATTCAAATTTATTTTTCCCAAGTGCCTCTATTTTAAGGAGCTCACCAAATTTGATTTCACATTTATATATATATATATATA
>JXCR01095868.1:28635-49726 GCA_002079205.1 Phalaenopsis hybrid cultivar | reverse complement strand
TAAAAGATCTAAGTGATCCTACTAATCCATTGTAAAAAGTTTGAATTATTAACCAATCTGGTAAAAGATGGTGTGGACATTTTCTAAGGAGATCCTTAAATATTTCCCAAGCTTCATATATCAATTCCCCTTCAAACTGACAAAATATTGTAATATCATTTCTAAGCTTAGCGGTTTTTTAGGGTGGAAAATATTTAGCCAAGAATTTTTATGATAGTTCTCCCCAAGTTTTGATAAATCCAGGTGCTAATGAATTTAACCAGGCTTTAAATTTATCCCTCAATGAAAAAGAAAAAAAATCCAAGTCTAACAACATCATTAGACACTCCATCATATTTAAAAGCAGCATAAATTTTGAGAAAACTAGCAAGATGTAATTTAGGATCTTTAGTAGGTGTTCCTCCAAACTGATTATTTTGTACCATTTGGATAATAGTAGGTTTAAGCTCAAAAGAAATAGCAACAACATCAGGATTTTGAATAGTTAAGTTAATTTCATCTGTTGTTGGATTAGCATAATTTTGTAAAGGTCTTTGTCAATTTTTAGTTATTTTATTATCTAAGTTATTCTCAATTTCTTTCAAATTTTTAACTTCTTTTTAATGTTTTTGAATTTTTTTAATAGTACGTTATAATTTCAAATTGTAAGGTAATAAACCTTCAGATCCAATATTTCGCATAAATAAATATAATAAGCAAAGAAAATTTTTAAAAACACTCTTAAATATATAGTTATATATATATATTTTTTATTTTTTATTATACATATATATATTTTGATATTTTGTATTTTATCTAAACTAAATTATTAACTACTAGTAAAATTTAAATGTAGAGTTTAAATTAGTAACTACTGACCTTGACTTTATATATGCTTAAAAATATAAGTATTTAATACTGCTGCTAAAAGATTTAATTCCTCAGTAACTGTACCAAAATTTAATAACAATTATAGATTCAATAAATATGGATGTAATAAATATTTAATAATTGTAAAGTCACAATTATCAACGCAAGTATACGTATTGCTCAAGCAATATAAGACTCTAATGGAGTCCTAGATATCAATCCCACAGGGAGTAATATTAGAACTATGAACTAAGATTTTAGAAAAGCAATACTTTAATCGCAACAATAAAATTCAATTTGCTTATCTGTCACTAATAATATGTAATTTTAATAACTATTAAATAACTAAAAAATTNACCAAAATTTAATAACAATTATAGATTCAATAAATATGGATGTAATAAATATTCAATAATTGTAAAGTCACAATTATCAACGCAAGTATATGTATCACTCAAGTAATATAAGGCTCTAATGGAGTCCTAAATATCAATCCCACAGGGAGTAATATTAGAACTATGAACTAAGATTTTAGAAAAGCAATACTTTAATCGCAACAATGAAATTCAATTTGCTTATCTGTCACTAATAGATAATTGAAATAAATATGTAATTTTAATAACTATTAAATAACTAAAAATTCTAATGAAGGTTCGAATGTGATATTTATTATATAAGAAAGCATCATTCTCCTCGTCAAGAAATTATAGTGAATGAATAAAGTGAATCAGTTCAAATTATATTGTGCCAAATAGGAGCATACATATTCTTTACCCTTTGGTCCATGCATAAAAAACATTGACTAATCCTATGCTTGTTTACTAAATCTACGGCTAGGCTGAGAGGATACCGGCTCTCACTTCAGAGCTCCCACGTTCCCCTCTCCTGAGGGCTAACATCTACACTTCAGCTCCCTAACAATAGGACTGNTCAATTTGCTTATCTGTCACTAATAGATAATTGAAATAAATATGTAATTTTAATAACTATTAAATAACTAAAAATTCTAATGAAGGTTCGAATGTGATATTTATTATATAAGAAAGCATCATTCTCCTCGTCAAGAAATTATAGTGAATGAATAAAGTGAATCAGTTCAAATTATATTGTGCCAAATAGGAGCATACATATTCTTTACCCTTTGGTCCACACATAAAGAACATTGACTAATCCTATGCTTGTTTACTAAATCTACGACTAGGCTGAGAGGATACCGGCTCTCACTTCAGAGCTCCCACGTTGCCCTCTCCTGAGGGCTAACATCTACACTTCAGCTCCCTAACAATATGACCGAATTAGGGATTTTAGTCTGTCACTCTAAAATCTCCAATTCTACACCGACAATTTTATTTCCCTATTTATTTTCACCCAACTTTAAAGGGCTTTGACCTCCTTGAATCTTGGATGTAATATGCACTTTAGTTGTAAAACTCAACATATTTTAGCAAATCAATTGACCAGATTGAAAGTAAATTAAGATCGAAGTGAAAAGAACATCACAATTTTTTTAACATTTTCATGACTCCACCAATTCAAATCACCATTTCACAAATCTCTAGACAAGGAGAAACACAGAGCTACTCAGATCTCATGGGAAAAATACAACAAAACTCGGAATTCATGTGTAAAAGGAAAGACAGAGAAAACTACTCAGAACTCATGGGGAAGACACAACAAAACTTGAAATTCATATATAAAAGTAAAGTCATACAAACTACAATAATAAATAAACTTATCTCTAATTTCTCCCCAAGAAAACTCCTTGAAGTTCCTCTGAATCTCTTTCATTCTTTACAACACACAGAATTCCTCTTTGAAACTGCAAAGAGGAAGAAATCTCTCACTTTCCCTCTACTCTTACAATCTCTCAAAGAATTCCTCACACTTTTGACACTAATGGAACCTCTCTAACCTCCACGACCTCTAGAATGTCTCTATGCTCTCTCAATTTTGAGCCAAAATCTTCTTTTAAAGTTGTGGATGAGCTTTCCTAAGAGTTGCCTAAGCATCCCTTCAAAATTTGTCCTAATCCAAAGCTTAGTTGGACATAACCGCCGAGCTCACCGTCGGCGGACCTTCTTAAAGAATTAATTCTGGAGTCTCGAGAAAATCTTGCCATCAGCAGGGTCGATGGCACCGTCAGCGGGGTCGAGGGCGCCGTCCGCGGAGTTGAGGGCGTCGTTGGCGCCCTAGTTCAATTCTTCACATTTTGGCCCTTTTCGCTCCAAATTCGATCGTTTTTGCATATTTTTGCTCTAATGACCCTTTTTCATCATTCCTGCAACAAAATATCNCTTGCCATCAGCAGGGTCGATGGCACCGTCAGCGGGGTCGAGGGCGCCGTCCGCGGAGTTGAGGGCGTCGTTAGCGCCCTAGTTCAATTCTTCACATTTTGGCCCTTTTCACTCCAAATTCGTTCATTTTTGCATATTTTTGCTCTAATGACCCTATTTCATCATTCCTGCAATAAAACATAAAAAATACCTTTCTATAAAGTGTAATATCATAAAAAATAGTATAAAATAGGTATGAAAATCTCAACATATTTTTCTCTGGTCAAAATCTCCCAAACTTAACTATTACTTATCCTCAAGTAATTTTAGTAATACATAAAAGTTATGATCTATTATAGTAAAGTTTTAATTTAGAAATACTATAAGTTTGATTTAAATAAATATTATAGTGAGATTTTCAGAAAAAATTCAAGTAATTGAATTAACTATGTAGCCACAAAATTATCTAGTCATCAAGTTTAAGAATTCTAGTCTTCTATTCATTTCAAGAATGACTATATGTTGCAATATTAAGTCACTTAGAATATTCAAATGGTAGTAATTTCATGAAAACACTACTAGTAAAAGATCTAATCCATAAATATAAGTTCAAGAATGTATTTAAATTTTTTCTTTAGGTAGGTCCAGTGAAGCTAATTTTTTATTAGACATATCCTCAAGCTTCTCCTTACCNATTCTTTACCCTTTGGTCCAGGCATAAAGAACATTGACTAATCCTATGCTTGTTTACTGAATCTGCGACTAGCTGGGAGGACATCGGCTCTCACTTCGGAGCTCCCATGTTCCCCTCACCTAAGAGCTAACATGTACACTTCAGCAACCAAACGATAAGACTAAATTGGGGATTTCAGTCTGTCACTCTAAAATCTCTAATTCTACGCCAGAAAATATTGTCTCCCTATTTATTTGCACCCAACTTCCAAGGGCTTTGACCTCCCAGAATCTTGGATGTAGTCTTCACTTTAGTTGAAAACTCAACATATTTTGACAAATTAATTGGCCAGATTGAAAGTAAATTAAGATCGAAGTGAAAAGATCATCACAATTTCTTAAATATTTTCATGGCTTCACCAATTAAATCACCATTTCACAAATCTCGAGACAAGGAGAAAGACAGAGAAACTACTGAGATCTCAAGGAAAAAACACAACAAAACTCAAAATTCATATATAAAATCAAAGTCATACAAACTACAACAAGTAAATCACTTATCTCTAATTTCTCCCCAAGAACACTCCTCGAAGTTCCTCTAAATCTCTTCCTTTCTTTACAATACACAAAATTCCTCTTTGAAGCAGCAAGGAGGAATAAATCTCTCACTTTTCCTCCACTCTTACAATCTCTCGAAGAATTCCTCATAATTTAGACTCTCTACACTTGTTTCACACTTCAATTTTGAGTCTTCCCCTCTTCCAGGACCTTTCTAACATCCAAGACCTTTCTAATTTTCAGCCAAAATCTTCTTTTAAAGTTGTGGATGAGCTTTCCCAAGAGTTGCCTAAGCATCCCTTCAAAATTTGGCCTTATCCAAAGCCTGATTGGGCATAACCGCCGACCTCGCCGTCGGCGGCCTCGAGGGCGCCGTCAGCTGACCTTCTTAATGAATTAATTTTAGAGTCTCAAAAAAATTTCGCCGTTGGCGGGGTCAATGGCGTCATCGGCGCCCTAGTTCAATTATGCACTTTTTGGTCCTTTTCGCTCCAAATTCGCTCCTCTTTGTATCTTTTTGCTCCAATGACCCTAATTCATCATTCCTGCAACAAAACATCAAAAATACATTTTTTGCTTCAATGACCCTAATTCATCATTCCTGCAACAAAACATCAAAAATACCTTTCTTTAAAGTGTAATATCATTAAAAACAGTATAAAAGATGTATGAAAATCTCAATATATTTTCCTTTGGTCAAAATCCCCCAAACTTAACTATTACTTGTCCTCAATTAATTTTAATACTATGTTATGATCTATTATAGTAAAGTTTTAATTCAGAAATACTATAAGTTTGATTTAAGTAAATATTATGGTCAAAATCCCCCAAACTCAACTATTACTTGTCCTCAAGTAATTTTAGTACTATATAAAACTTTACTGTAGTAAAGTTTTAATTCAGAAATACTATAAGTTTGATTTAAATAAATATCATAGTGAAATTTTCAGAAAAATTTTAAGTAATTGAATTAACTCTGTAGCCACAAGATTATCTAGTCATCAAGTTTAAGACTTCTAGTCTTCTATTCATTTCGAGAATGACTATATGTTGCAATATTAAGTCACTTAGAATATTCAAAAGATAGGAACAGTATGAGAACCCTACTAGTAAAGATACTATTCCATAAATATAAGTTCAGGAATGTATTTAGGTTTTCCCTTTAGGTAGGTCCAGTGAAGATAATTTTAAATTAGGCATATACTCAAGCTTCTCCTCACTTCCATAATTTTTTTTCTTTCTTTTTCTCTTTTTTATTTGTTTTTGCTTTCAATCCTATATATTTTTCTTCTCTTTTCAGGGATTATTTTCAATCCTTTCTTTTTCCTTTTTCAAGTGAGGATTACTATATCTGGATAGCCTTTAATGATTTTAAACTTCACTTTTCTTTCCCTAAATTTGAAACTCAAAGTATTCCTTTACCTTATAATATTGTTTGAACATCACCTTTCTTTCCCTAATTTGAAACTCAAAGCATTCCTTTACCTTATAAATATTTTACATCACCTTTCTTTCCATAAATTTGAAACTCAAAGCATTCCTTTACCTTATAAATATTTCATAACTTCACTTTTCTTTCCCAAAATTTGAAACTCAAAGCATTCCTTTACCTTATAAATATTTCATAGTTTTACATCATTGAGCCCCAATCTTTTCTTCTCAAATGAATTTCTAGATTCTTAATACTTCAAGATATAATTTCCTTTACTTTAAATAGTTAAANTTGATTTAAATAAATATCATAGTGAGATTTTCAGAAAAAATTCAAGTAATTGAATTAACTATGTAGCCACAAAATTATGAGTTCTAGTCTTCTATTCATTTCAGGAATGACTATATGTTGCAATATTAAGTCACTTAGAATATTCAAATGGTAGTAATTTCATGAAAACACTACTAGTAAAAGATCTAATCCATAAATATAAGTTTAAGAATGTATTTAAATTTTTTCTTTAGGTAGGTCCAGTGAAGCCAATTTTTTATTAGAGCATATCCTCAAGTTCTCCTCACCCCCATTAGGTAGGTCCACTGAAGCCAATTTTTGATTAGGCATATCCTCAAGCTTCTCCTCACTTTCATGGTAGGTCCAGTGAAGCTTTTTGATTAGGCATATCCTCTCAAGCTTCTCCTCACTTCAGGAAGGTCTAGTGAAGCCAATTTTTTATTAGGCATATCCTCAAGCTTCTCCTCACTTTCCATTTTTTTTTTCTTTCTTTTCTCTTTTTCATTTGGATTGCTTTCAATCCTATATATTTTTCTTTTTTTTTTTCTTTCTTTTCTCTTTTTTCATTTGGATTGTTTTCAATCCTATATATTTTTTCTTTTCATTTCAGTTTCTTTCTTTTCTCTTTTTTAATTTGGATTGCTTTCAATCCTATATATTTTTCTTTTCTTTTCAGGGATTGTTGTCAATCCTTTTTTTTCCAAGCCAATTTTTGATTAGGCATATATTTTTTTCTTTCTTTTTGTTTCTCTTTTTCATTTTGATTGTCAATCCTATATATTTTTCTTTTCTTTTCAGGGATTGTTGTCAATCCTTTCTTTTTTCTTTTTTAAGTGAGGATTACTATATCTGGATAGCATTTAATGATTTTGAACATTACCTTTCTTTCCCTAAATATGAAACTCAAAGCATTCCTTTACCTTATACATATTTCATAGCTTTTACATCATTGAGCCCCAATCCTTTCTTCTCAAATAAATTTTCAGATTCTTAATGCTTCAAAATATAGGTTCCTTTACTTTAAATAANTAATATTTAAATATCTACAAAATATAGTTATCTGAATTAAATTCACTACAAAAAATCATATGAATAATTTTTAAAAATATTAAAATTGAGAACATCTATTAGTTAATATTTTTCTTCCCTCCCCCAAACTGAAATTTTTCAATATGGAATGATACATATGGAAAGAAAATTCTAAATATAAATCATACCTCAGTTNATATTTCTTTAAATCTACCATAATATTTAAATAGCTACAAAATATAGTTACCTGAATTAAATTCACTACATAGAATCATATAAATAATTTTTGAAAATAAGTAAATAGAGGACATCTAATTGTTAATCTTTTTCTTCCCTCCCCCAAAATTAAATTTTTCAATATAAAATAATACAGGCACAAAGAAAAACTCTAAATATAAATCATACCTCAGTATTTTTGCATTTTCATCATTATGAAATTTTGCAGGCCTTCTCAAAATTTCTACTTTACCTGGTCTGTAATATTAGGAGCTTTCGACACATATAAATCATTAGAAAAATTTTTGGGTAATAAAATTTTGAAATAAGTATAAAACTAAAACATTAAACAAACACAATATTTCTTAACACAACCACAATACCACATAAAATAATTACAATTAAAATGTGAAATAAAAATAAATCAAATTACATTACAAAATACTACTCAACATCTATTATACTACACATCCAAATTTAACTATAACACTAACTTTAAAACAAAAATTAAAAATTATCCAAGTACAAAATAAGAATAAAAATGAAAGTCCAAATACACATAAACATCCATTTCTATCAGAAAAGATCACGGAAATAAAAGTACAAATACAAGTACATCAATTACATTCAGATATCAAAGTCCCGCACTATGTCTTCATCTCTTTGATCAACACGTGGATCGGGTTGATACTGAGTATATCGGGGGCACTTAAGGAAAGTAACATCAGGCTCACCTCTATAGTGTTGAGCCTGAGCTTCATAATAAGCTACCTCAAAATTTGAATGACTCTGAAGGTACTCCAATCCTTTCATTTATTAACTCTATTCTCTTCCGCTGCAAGANAGTTAATCTTTTTCTTCCCTCCCCCAAACTTAAATTTTTAAATATGAAATAATACAGGTGAAAAGAAAAAAAACTATAAATCTAAATCATACCTCAGTATTGTAGGCATTTTCATCATTCTGAAATTTCTGCAGGCCTTCTTTACCTCAGTATTGTAGGCATTTTCATCATTCTGAAATTTTTGCAGGCCTTCTCAAATTTTTAGTTCACCTGGTCTTAAATATTAGGAGCTTTCTACACATATAAATCATTAGAGAAATTTCTAGATAATGAAATTTTGAAATAAGTATAAAATTAAAACATTAAACAAGCACAACATTTTCTAACACAACCACAATACTAAACAATTAAAATTGCGAAATAAAAATCACATTACATTGCAAAATACTACTCAACATCTATTAAACTATCACATGGCACATTTAACTATAACACTAAAAATTAAAAATCATCCAAGTACAACAAAATAATAAAAATGAAAGTCCAAATACACAAACATTCACTTCTATTACAAACAAACTTACAGAAATAAAAGTACAAATATAAGTACACCAATTCTATCAAATATCAAAATCTCAAGCTATATCTTCATCGCCTTGATCAGCAGTTGGATCGAGATGATATTGAGTATACTGGGGGCACTCAGAAAAAGTAACATCAGGCTCACCTCTGTAGTGTCGGGCCTGAGCTTCAAAATAAGCTACCTCAAAATTTGAATGCCTTTGAAGGTACTCACTATCGTAATCGTGTCACCGTTCTAAACCTCAAATCCTTTCATTTATCAATTCTATGCTCTTCCACTGCAAGGTCAACTCATTCTATAAATCAGAGAGGGTAGGGGAACTAGAAGGTGGAAGGTCATAACTTGTAGAGGGGACGTCTCTACTAGTAGACGATTATTGACTTCTACTCCTAAGGCGGAAGGTCATAACTTGTAGAGGGGACATCTCTACTAGTAGAAGGCTCTTGACTCCTACTTCAAGTTCTCCATTTCTCATGGGATTTATAAGTCTTCAAATTAGCTGGGTTTCATAGGGTAAACCCATTCTTCATCTCCAATTTCCACTCCAGAAAGTTTACAAATTGTATAACTAAGTCCAGGATGTCCTTGACCTCCACTAGTCTCACTCCTCGTCGTAGTCAATATATTCTTAAGAATGATTCTCCCCACATTTATAGTTATACTATTCTGAATACAAAAATTTAGAATAGCTCTATCTCTAGTTACCTCACTATGGTGATAAGTCGGTAACAGAGTAGAGGAAATGAAATAATGTCACGCCTTAGAGGTGGCATTCAGCATGGAAGCAGAAACATTTACTCGTTCTCGCTGCTTTATCTTCCATGTTCTTTTCTCAACAGTTAGAAAGTTGATCACATCATTCAGGGGGCCTTCTATTGTACTAAAGGATTCATATTGGCAGCTATAAGAGTGGGACTTCATAAAAAGTGTTGATGCGGGCGGCAGTAAACTCAACAGTAAATCCACGCACTTGAACGATTCCGTCATCAGAATAAATTACATTGGCGTAGAACTCCTTCAGAACATTTGCATCAGCTTTATTGGTGTTGTAACAAAAGTTTTCCCACCTCCGCTCGGCAATAACTCGTTCAATTTCTCCTCACGGGCTTTCAAAACCTCTATCTTGTATACACTTTATTCCTTTCAATATGGAAGTAAATTTTGTTTGAGCAATCACATTGACGAAGCGAAACTCATGGAACTCAACTCTTCTCTTTTGACGTGGAACCATTCCAATCTTATCAAATTATAGAAAATTCCAAAAATTACTTCAAATATACAAATTATGGCTTCCAATAGTAATTCTAAGAGTTCAACACTAAGATCCATGAATTTCTTCCCAAATTTTGTTCACATTCACAAATTTCTCGGATTTCCTCAATGTGGAAGAAATCCATGGTGTAAATTAAATATTTTTAGTTTGGATTGAAGCTCTTACCTAGAGATGATCAAATCCGATGTCAAAAAGCCTTGAAATCGCCTCCTAATCCAAGGTCTTTCAAGCCTTAGTTTGAAAATGGTGTTTTTTTAGGAGGAAGGGGATGATGAATAGTGGCGGTTGACTGGTCAAAATCACTATTAAAGGTGTTTTTTTGTGAGCTCGCAGTCAGCGGAGTCGATGGCGCCGTCGGTGCGCTCTATTGGAATTAAAATCCTAAGTCTCGAGAAAAATTCGCCGTCGGCGGCGTCGAGGGCGCCGCTGGCTGGATTTATTGATTTTGTCCAAATTCTGGATTTTCATGATTTCGATCAATTCCAAGCCTAAACGACATCCGTTTAATCATTGTAGACATAATTTTAAGTGACTAAATGAAGTACTTAGTAAATATAAACTTTCACAACACAAAACATCACATTTATATATAAATTCCTAAGGGGTACAATATATGTTACATAACACACCTAAGTTTGGTATTTTTTCAACCTCAATACATTAATTCAGTGTCGCAATCTAAGCCACAACACTCAAAATGCTGAAAACAAAACATCTTATGCTTAGTCTCAACTATACAGAGATCTAAAAGAATAATTCTAAAGCAAAGCAAATACAAAATTCAAATCAAAATACATAGATAGCTAGATAGGTAGTAATATAAATCTACTAATCTTCAGACTTGGTACTAGATTCTCCTCTGAGATCACTACAGGTAGCAAGGTAAATCTACTATTCTTCAGATTCAGTGCTAGATTCTCCTCTGAGATCACCCTTGCACATGAACGAAGAGGTTGTAGAAGGGTCAGAATGGAAATTCTTCAGTGGAATCCTCTTAATATAAATCTACTAATCTTCAGACTCGGTACTAGATTCTCCTCTGAGATCACCCATTGATTGCATAAGAGGTTGTAGAAGGGTCGGAATGGAAACTCTTCAGTGGAATCCTCTTCTATTAACTTCATCCTCCTCATCAGTCGTATCAAACTATCTTCTAAATGTCCAGAGTGATAAAAATGTTCATTCATCCTCCAGTCTAGATGATCAAAGAAATCGGAGATATTATTAATCGCATTCATGACATTTTGTACCTCCTTTTCCAATTTCTTGATTCGGTGCAGGATCACCAGAGACTTGTCATGAATTAAGGGTTGAACTGGTAGTGAATTCTGAGATGATTGATCTACTATAATGGTCATGTCATTTTCATCTTCAAAAGCTAGGAATCTCTCAGTTGGATCCAAAAGCTTCCAAGGTAGCAGTACCTTTTCCAAATTTTCATAGGACACTTGGAACTAACTGCAAAGTGAGAAAATTTTGGAGGGGTGTTCAAGCCCATAAGTTGATCCATGAACGATCAGGCCCAAAACTGACTTCACAATTATTGATCCAATGTCGATTGGCAGTCCCCTTTGGATGCAGTAATTCAAAATGGCACTTTCTTTAGAAACTTTACTAATCTTCATTGTCGGTAACAGTTTTGCAGAAATGAAAAAGTGTCAATGTTTCGAAACGGGATTTAGGAGTGTTGCAGAAAAACTAACATACCGGTTTTCTCTTGTTTCCCAGTCGTCAGTTTCGTCCGTTAAATATTAATAAATTTCATTCATCTAATTTCTCGTTGAGACGAAATTGGAATAGTGACAAACAAGAACATTTTTGATCCTATATAATTTGTTGATCCGTGCAAGAATGAAAGTGATCCATCTTCCTCGTACATAAACAACTCCCTGGTTGATTTCGTGTAAATTTACATACAATTCTTTTACCACGGGAACCACCATGGCGGTGGTAGTGTAGCACAACACTTCCCATCTTCGCCGTACTATCGTTTCTTCAATATTCGTTGTGAGATTATTCAATCCACGATTTACAAATCCTCATTCCTTGATCAATCATTTCTTCGTCAGTAACTTGTTGAAGCTTTGTTGCGCTTCTGCACTAATAAACTTTTGCNGGGTTGATGGCGCCGTCGACAAGCCTCTGTATTTATTTTGCCTGGACTCTTGGGAAAAACCCACCGTTGGCGGCGTCAAGGGCATTGTTAGCGCCCAAGCAAAAATTGCACAGTTTTTCTCTCGTCCGAATGCATTCCAAATTTCTCTATGGATCCAATTGTTATGATGAATTAAGGGTAAATAAGAGTAGTATAGCTTAATACTACCACAAACTAATGATAATTTCAAATAAAAACTACTATGATCGCAATAAATGTAAAGATAACTATGGATTGCCTCCCATAAAGCACTTGGTTTAACGTCGTCAGCCCGACCTATTCAAGTGTTATTCAGGTTGACTGATCATTAAAACCTCTTTAAAATTTGGTCTTTTACCCTCAAAATATGGTTTTAATTTGTGTCCATTTATTTTAAATCTATTTCCAGTTTTCTGATCTTCAATCTCAACAGCTTCGTAAGTATAAACTTGAGTCACGGTAAAGGGTCCTAACAATCGAGACTTCAATTTCTCAGGGAATAACTTCAGCCTAGTGTTGTAAATCAAAACTTCTTTTCCTGGTTCAAATTTCTTTTGGTTAATCTTCCGATCATGCCATAACTTTAGTTTTTCTTTATAAATTCTGTCATTATCATAAGATTCATTTCTTAATTCTTCCAATTGATTTAATTGTAACAATCTCTTCTTATCAGCATCTTTCAAATTATAATTGAATTCTTTAATTGCTTAATATGCTTTATGCTCCAATTCTACTAGTAAGTGACAAGTCTTTCCAAAAATCAGTCTGTAAGGAGTCATTCCAATAGGAGTCTTATAAGCTGTCCTATAAGCCCATAATACGGTATCCAGTTTAGTGGACCAATCTACTCTACTAGGGTATATAGTCTTTTCAAGTATTTGTTTAATCTCTCTATTAGAAACTTCAGCTAACCCACAGGTTTAAGGATGATAGGCAGTAGAGATTCTATGAATAATATTAAACTTCTCTGTCAATCTCTGAATATATTTATTCGTAAAATGGAATCCTCCGTTAGTGATAATCATTCTAGGCATTCCGTATCTAATGAAAATATTTTTCATTAAAAACCTTGAAATACTTTTAGCGTCACAATGAGGTAAAGCTTGCACTTCAATCCACTTAGAAACGTACTCTATNACGGTATCCAGTTTAGTGGACCAATCTACTCTACTAGGGTATATAGTCTTTTCAAGTATTTGTTTAATCTCTATATTAGAAACTCCAGCTAACCCACAGGTTTGAGGATGATAGGCAGTAGAGATTCTATGAATAATATTAAACTTCTCTGCCAATCTCTGAATATATTTATTCGTAAAATGGAATCCTCCGTTAGTGATAATCATTCTAGGCATTTCGTATCTAATGAAAATATTTTTCATTAAAAACCTTGAAATACTTTTAGCGTCACAATGAAGTAAAGCTTGCACTTCAATCTACTTAGAAACGTACTCTATTGTNTTTTCACAGTTTCGCTCTGGTCTGAATGCGTTCCAATTTTTCTCTATGGATCCAATTCTTAAGATGTTTCAAAGGTAAATAAAAGTAGTAGAGCTTAATACTACCACATACTAACGATAATTTCAAATAAAAAGTACTATAATTACGATAAAAGTAAAGATAAATATGGGTTGCCTCCCATAAAGCGCTTGGTTTAGCGTCGTCAGCCCAACCTATTCAGGTGTCATTTAGGTTGACTGATCATTAAAATCTCTTTAAAATTTGGTCTTTTACCCTCATAATATGGTTTTAATCTATTTTCATTTACTTTAAATCTATTTCCCGTCTTCTGATCTTCAATATCAACAGCTCCATAACTTTAAACTTGAGTCAAAGTAAAGGTTCCCAACCAACGAGACTTCAATTTCCCAGGAAATAACTTCAGCCTAGTGTTGTAAAGTAAAACTTCTTATCCTGGTTCAAATTTCTTCTGGTTAATCTTCCGATCATGTCATAACTTTAATTTTTCCTTATAAATTCCATCGTTATCATAAGACTCATTTCTTAATTCTTCCAATTTATTTAGTTGTAACAATCTCTTCTTACCAGCATCTTTCAAATTATAATTGAATTCTTTAATCGCCCAATATGCTTTATGCTCCAATTCTACTGGTAAGTGACAAGTCTTTCGAAAAATTAGTCTGTAAGGAGTCATTTCAATAGACGTTTTATAAGCAGTCATGTAAGCCCATAATGTGGCATCTAGTCTAGTGGACCAATCTATTCTACTAGGGTTTACAGTCTTTTCAAGTATTTGTTTAATCTCTCTATTTAAAACTTCAGCTAACCCACTGGTTTGAGGATGATAGACAGTAGAGATTTGATTAATAATATTAAATTTTTCTGCCAATCTCTGAATATAATTAATTCTAAAATGGGATTCTCCATCAGTGATAATCATTCTAGGCATTTTGTATCTAGTGAAAATATTTTTCTTTAAAAATATTGAAACACTTTTAGCGTCACAACGAGGTAAAGCTTTTACTTCAAACCACTTAGAAACGTAGTCCACTGCAATTAATATATATAAGTTTCTAAATGAAGGAATAAATGATTCCATAAAATCTAATCCCCAAACTTCAAAGATCTCAACTTCTAACATGAAATTTGGAGGCATTTCATTTCTTCTATGTATATCCCTGCTCATTGACATCGATCACAAGTTTTTATATATCTATAAACATCTCTAAATATGGTAGGCCAATAAAATTCAACTTCTAATATGAAATTCAGAGGCATTTCATTTCTTCTAGATATATTACCTACTCGTTGACATCGTTCACAAGTTTTTATATATCTATAAACATCTCTAAATATAGTAGGCCAATAAAATCCAGCTTGCTGTGTATCTGTAAACATCTCTAAAGAGAGTAGACCAATAGAATCCAGCTTGTAAAATTTTATAAACAGTTTATAAACATCTCTAAAGATTAGGCCAATAAAATCCAGCTTGTAAAATTTTATAAGCAGCTTTATCAATCCCAAAATGTCATTCAAATTCAGAATCATGACATTTCTGAATGATTAGCTCAGCTTCTTCATAAGGTCCACATCTCCTCATAATCAGATCCTTACAATGTTTATATAAATAAGTTTCATCCCAAAAATACACTTTTGCATCATGAATGAAATTCTTTTGTTGTTGTAATGTCAGCATAGGTGGCAAACTATCACTTACAATATAGTTAACATTATCAGCATACCATGGTATTTTCCACTCATTAATATTATAAATTTGTTCATCATGGAAACTGTCTGTAATTTCGTTGTTACTGTCAGATGATTCTTGGTTTTCTAATCTTGACAAATGATCAACAATTTGATTATCAATTCCCTTTCTATCAATAACCATAAGATCAAATTCTTGCATCAAAAGTATCTATCTAATCAACCTTAGTTTAGCATCCTTTTTTTGCATCAGATATTTAATCGCAGAGTGATCAGTATGCACAACACATTTAGCACCAATTAAATAAGATCTAAATTTATCAAAAGCATATACAATGGTCAGTAACTCTTTTTCAGTAACAGTATAGTTAATTTGTANAATTATTGATCCAATATCGATCGACAGTCCCCTTTTGATGCAGTAATTCAAAATAGCACTTTCTTTAGAAACATTACTGATCTTCATTGTCGGTAACAGTTTTGTAGAAATGAAAAAGTGTCAATGTTTTGAAACGGGATTTAGGAGTGTCGCAGAAAAATTAACATACCCGTTCTCTCTCATTACCCAGTCGCCAGTTTCATCCGTTAAATATTACAAAATTTCATTCATCTAGTTTCTTGTTGGGACGAATTTGGAATAGTGGCAGACAGGAATATTCTCGATCATGTATAATTCATTGATCCATGCAGGAGTGAAAATGATCCATCTACCTTGCACATAAACGACTCCCTAGTTGATTCCGTACAAATTTGCATAAAATTCTTTTACCACAGGAACAACCACGGCGGCGGTAGTATAGCACAACACTTCCCATCTTCGCCGCACTATCATTTCTTCAATTGACCTCGAGGGATTATTCAATACGCAATTTACAAATTCTTGTTCCTTGATTAATCTTTTCTTCACCAGTAACTTATTGAAGATTCACTGCGCTTCCTCACTAATAAACTTTTGCCAATTGAACACTCGCATTATGGGATTATCAGGAGAATTGGATGTCATAGGAATGAATTTGGTGGAGTTTCACTTTATTTTTGGGGGAAATATAACTTTGGAATCAAATTTGGGAGTTTAAAAGGGTAACTCCTGCCAAAAAACTCCCAAAAACCGCCATTCAAACTCCAGAAACCGCCATCTCGCCGGTCTCACCATCGGCGGGGTCGATGGCGCCGTGGACAAGCCTCTGTATTTATTTTGCCTGAACTCTTGGGAAAAACCCACCGTTGGCGGCGTCGAGGGCATTGTCAGCGCCCAAGAAAAAATTGCACAGTTTTGCTCTGGTCCGAATGCATTCCAAATTTCTCTATGGATCCAATTGTTATGATTAATTAAGGGTAAATAAGAGTAGTATAGCTTAATACTACCACAAACTAATGATAATTTCAAATAAAAACTACTATGATCGTAATAAATGTAAAGATAACTATGGATTGCATCCCATAAAGCGCTTGGTTTAACGTCGTCAGCCCGACTTATTCAAGTGTTATTCAGGTTGACTGATCATTAAAACCTCTTTTAAAGTTGGTCTTTTACCCTCAAAATACGGTTTTAATTTGTGTCCATTTACTTTAAATCTATTTTCAGTTTTCTAATCTTCAATCTCAACAGCTCCGTAAGTATAAACTTGAGTCACGGTAAAGGGTACTAACAATCAAGACTTCAATTTCTCAGGGAAAAGTCTTTCCAATCATGCCATAACTTTAGTTTTTCATGTNATTTTGGATGGAGGGAAATATTTGGATAGAAATTTCTGTGAACGTTCTCCACAAGTTCTAATAGATCCTGGTGCTAACAAATTTAACCACATCTTAGCCTTATCCCTTAGTGAAAAAAAAAAGTCTAAGACTAACATCTTTTGAGACTCTGTCATATTTAAAAGTAGCACATAGTTCTAAAAAACTAGTGAGGTGTAAATTAATATCTTCATTTGGTGTACCTCCGAATTGATTGTTTTGGACCATTTGGATAATAACACGTTTAAGCTCAAATGAATTAGCAACTACATCAGGATTTTGGATAGATGAGTGAATTTCATCTGCTTTAAGCTCAAATGAATTAGCAGCTACATCAGGATTTTGGATAGATAACTGAATTTCATCTGCCGTAGGATTTGCATAGTCTCTTAAGGGTCTTGGTTCGGATCTTCATTTGGTGTACCTCCGAATTGATTGTTTTGTACCATTTGGATAATAGCAAGTTCAAGCTCAAATGAATTAGCAGCTACATCAGGATTTTGGATAGATAAGTGAATCTCATCTGCTGTAATCTTCATTTGGTGTACCTCTGAATTGATTATTTTGTACCATTTGGATAATAGCAGGTTTAAGCATTCATTTGGTGTACCTCCGAATTGATTGTTTTGTACCATTTGGATAATAGCAGGTTTAAGATTTAAATTAGGATCTTCATTTGGTGTACCTTTGAATTGATTATTTTGTACCATTTGGATAATAGTAGGTTTAAGCTCAAATGAATTAGTTAGGATCTTCATTTGGTGTACCTCCAAATTGATTGTTCTGTACCATTTGAATAATAGCAGGTTTAAGCTCAAATGAATTAGCAGCTACATCTATTTTGGATAGATAAGTGAATTTCATCTGCTGTAGGATTTGCATAATCTCTTAAGGGTCTAGATTAAGTGAATTTCATCTGTTGTAGGATTTGCATAATCTCGTAGGGGTCTAGGTTGGTGTTCATGATAAGCGATGTGTAAATTAGGATCTTCATTTGGTGTACCTCCGAATTGATTATTTTGTACCATTTAGATAATAGCAAGTTCAAGCTCAAATGAATTAGCAGCTACATCAGGATTTTGGATAGATAAGTGAATCTCATCTGCTGTAATCTTCATTTGGTGTACCTCTGAATTGATTATTTTGTACCATTTGGATAATAGCAGGTTTAAGCATTCATTTGGTGTACCTCCGAATTGATTGTTTTGTACCATTTGGATAATAGCAGGTTTAAGATTTAAATTAGGATCTTCATTTGGTGTACCTTTGAATTGATTATTTTGTACCATTTGGATAATAGTAGGTTTAAGCTCAAATGAATTAGTTAGGATCTTCATTTGGTGTACCTCCAAATTGATTGTTCTGTACCATTTGAATAATAGCAGGTTTAAGCTCAAATGAATTAGCAGCTACATCTATTTTGGATAGATAAGTGAATTTCATCTGCTGTAGGATTTGCATAATCTCTTAAGGGTCTAGATTAAGTGAATTTCATCTGTTGTAGGATTTGCATAATCTCGTAGGGGTCTAGGTTGGTGTTCATGATAAAAGTTTAAGCTCAAATGAATTAGCAACTACATCAGGATTTTGGATAGATGAGTGAATTTCATCTGCTGTAGGATTTGCATAATCTCGTAGGGGTCTAGGTTAGTGTTCATTCTCTATTCCTTAATTGTTCAGGTTGTTTTTCATTGTATCAGAATTTCTAGGTTCTCTTCTCAGTCTTCTAATCTTTCTAACAGTGCGTTCTAATTCCAAATCACTGGGTATAAGATTTTCAAGTCCAAATTTATGCATACAATTTGAAATCAGTACACAGTAATATAACTAACTAAATATGAAAATAAGTTGCAATTAAAGTAAAAATTTTCTAATAATCTTAATTTGTCCTTTACTTTAATTGTGATTTTTGTTTACTCACTCCCCGTCAACGACGTTAAAAACTTGACCACAACTTTATATATGCTTAAGAGTACAGTATACTGCTGCTAAAAGATTTAATTCCTCAACAACTGTACCAAAACTTAATAACAATTATAGATTCGATAAATATAGATATAATAAATATTCAATAGTTGTAAAGTCACACTTATCAATGCAACTATACGTATCACTCAAGTAATATAGGGCTCCGAGTCCTAGATATCGATCCCACACGGAGGTAATATTAGAACTATGAACAAGATTTTAGAAAAGCAATACTTTAATTGCAACAATGAAATTCAATTTGCTTATCTGTCACTGATAGGAAATTGAAATAAATATGTAATTTTAATAGCTATTAAATAACTAAAAGTACTAATGAAGGTTCGAATGTGATATTAAATATATATAAGAAAAAACTAATAAAAAACTAAAGATAGAAAGTAGGGTTTAATTTGTGATATTCAATATATAAGAAAGAATCCTTCTCCTTGTCAAGAAATTATAGTGAATGGATAAAGTGAATTAGTTCAAATTATATTGCATGGATAAAGTGAATTAGTTCAATTTAGATTGTGTCAAATAGGAGCATACCTATTCTTTACCAAATTATAGTGAATGGATAAAATGAATTAGTTCAAATTATATTGTGCTAAATATCTAATGATATAAAGTAGGGTTTAATTGTGATATTCAATATATAAGAAAGCATCCTTCATAGATAATTTTAATAACTAATAAGTAACTAATGATAGAAAATAGGGTGTAATTGTGATATTCGATATATAAGAAAGTAACTAATTGTACTAATAAAGATTTTAATGTGATATTCAATATATAAGAAAACATCCTTCTCCTATTAAATAACGAATGATACTAATGAGAGTTTAAATGTGATATTCAATATAAGAAAGCATCTTTCTCCCAAGAAATTATAGTGAATGGATAAAGTGAATCAGTTCAAATTGTATTGTGCCAAATAGGAGCACAGAAATTATAGTGAATGGATAAAATGAATTAGTTCAATTTATATTGTGCCAAATAGGAGCATAACTATTCTAAATTATAGTGAATGGATAAAGTGAATCAGTTCAAATTATATTGTGCCAAATAGGAGCATACATATTCTTTACTCTTTGGTTCAAGCATAAAGAACATTTGTTGGCAACATTTTTTTTTTTGATGTCATGTATGTCCAAAACGTCGATATTACTTAAGGAGGGCGTCCATGTCATTAACAATTCAAATACGAGTTAAAAATACACAAATTATCATTTTGGATCATTTGCTGAAAAAGAGGTCTGAACGACCTCGAACGACGAAACAGACCACGCGAGTGAGTCCGAAATGTCGATTCCGCTTAGGACAGACGCTCGTTGGACCACGGTTTCGCGTGCGGGCTAAAAATACGTGAATTTTTATTTTCGTCCCGATTGCTAAAATAAGTGGTCTGAACGACCCCAGACGACAAAACGGCCTGCGCGGTCGCGTCCGGAACGCCAATTTTGCCTAAGGGGGACTCTCATTTCACAGCAAAGACGTGTCCGAGCAAAAATGCAAANGGGACTCTCATTTCACAGCAAAGACGTGTCCGGGCAAAAATGCATAAATAATAATAATATTATTATAATAATATTATTATTACATTAATATAATAATTATAAAATAGTATATCCTACTCATGCCTCCCTGTTCACGCCGATCCAGGGAACTATAAAAAGTTTCTTTATATTATATTATTATTATTATGATTATTATTTTCTTTTTTTAAAAAAGGGGCTTCTCTCTCCTCAGAATTCAAGAAAAAAAAAACTGCTCCTTTCTTCCCCTCCGGATTCGCGAAGCCTCCCGATTTCCTCTCCTCCCTCGTGCTCCTGCCGCCGACCGCCGCCCTTGCAGCCGGCATCTTCACCGTCGGTCGGACACCGCCACCCTCCAACACCGTCTGCGCCGTCTTCTCGCGAGGAGGGACCCCACAGCCGAGCTTCTTCTGGGTCGCCGCCCTCTCCGCGGNCGATGGGTTGGAGTCCCTTACTCCCCTTGCTTTGGTGTTTTCCCAGCTTTACTTGGAGAAGTTGGGAGGTCGAACTTGGTAAAGCGAGAGAAGCTTTGTAGCTGGTTCGCTTTGCAAAGTCTGGAGGAGTTCGCGAAATGGGTAAAGCTTTGTAGCTAGCA
>JXCR01095868.1:3160-24158 GCA_002079205.1 Phalaenopsis hybrid cultivar | reverse complement strand
GCCCGATAATTTTATTTCCCTATTTATTTGCACCCAACTTCCAAGGGCTTTGACCTCCCTAAATCTTGGATGTAATGTTCACTTTAGTTATAAAACTCAACATATTTTAACAAATCAATTGGCCAAATTAAAAGTAAATTAAGATCAAAGTGAAAAGATCATCACAATTTTTTTAACATTTTCATGACTCCACCAATTCAAATCACCATTTCAAAAACCTCAAGACAAGTAGAAAGACAGAGAAAACTACTCAGATCTCGTGGGGATAACACAACAAAACTCAGAATTCATATATAAAAGCAAAGTTATACAAACTACAACAATATCTTCACAACTTGAAATTCATATATAAAATCAAAGCCATACAAACTATAACAAGTAAATAACTTTTCTCTAATTTCTCCCCAAGAAAACTCCTTGAAGTTCCTCTGAATCTCTTCCTTTCTTTACAGCACACATAATTCCTCTTAGAAGCTGCAAGAAGGAAGAAATCTCTCACTTTCCCTCCACTCTTACAATCTCTCGAAGAATTTCTCACACTTTTGACACTCTAATGGAACCTCTCTAACCTCCAAGACCTCTAGAATCTCTCCAGGCTCTTCAATTTTTGGTCAAAATCTTCTTTTAAAGTTGTGGATGAGCTTTCTCAAGAGTTTCCTAAGCATCTCTTCAAAATTTGTCCTCATCAAAAGCCTAGTTGGACATAACCGCCGAGCTCACCATCGACGACCTTGAGTGCGCCGTCGGCGGACCTTCTTAATGAATTAATTCTGGAGTCTCAGGAAAATCTCACCTTCAGCGCGGTCGATGGCGCCGTCGGCTCCCTAGTTCAATTCTTCACATTTTGGCCCTTTTCACTCCAAATTCATTCCTTTTTGCATCTTTGCTCCAATGACCCTATTTCATCATTCCTACAACAAAACATCAAAAATATCTTTCTTTAAAGTGTAATATCATTAAAAATAATATAAAATAGGTATGAAAATCTTAACATATTTTCCTCTGGTCAACTACTGAACTATGTTTATGTGATGAAGTTTTCTAATATGAAAAAACAACTTTCCCACTATACTGAGTTTGTGGTGAAATGAGATGAGATAAATAGTTTAAATGTTTATTGTGCCAAGTAGGAGCAATTTTAATTCTCTACCTGATTCAGAGTTATAGAAAATCATGGATAATCTTAGATTTAGTCCCTAAATCCGTGGCTAGCTAGGAGGATACTGGCTCCCGCTTCCCTTCCCTTGAAGGCTAACTCTCACTGAAGTTCTTAAACACTAAGATTGAATTGAGGATTTAGTCTGTCACCCTAAAAATCTCTAATTCTACACCTAGTAATGTTTATTTCCATATTTATTTATATTGAATTCCATGAACGAACTACTTATTCATGGACTTAAATGTGATTCTTACTCTGTTGTAGAACTAATACTCCATTTCCCGGATCGTATGTTTCACAAAACATTTTAAAAATTCAATTAGTCAGATTGAAAAGTAAATTAAGAACGAAGTTGAAAACCCATCACAATTTATTTTATATTTTAATATTAGCACATCCATTGTATCTCTTCATTTCACCATATCTCAGAGTAGGGAGAAAGATAAATGGAACTACTCAAATTTCATGAGAAAGAGACAACAAAACACAAATTTTATATATAAAATGAAGTTCATACAACAATAGTAAACAAACAACACTTATCTGAAACTCTTTCTCAAAGCAAATCCATTGCAGCCTCTCTTAGAAAATATAGGAAGAAGAAATCTCGCACTTCTCTCCCTCTCCAACACTTCTTATAGAAGAATTTACTCTTAAACTCACCATAAAAAATCAAAACTATAAAGAAAATAAATGACTAATGGTGTGGAATGGCATGGAAGGATGTAAAGTGCTAAGGAGGAGCATGAAGAGGTATGAAAGGGGCCTCTTTTTTGATCAATTTCAGCACTAAATAGAGCCTAGAGTTAGTTCTCCAATAGGTACATCCAAAAACTCTTCAAAAAGCATCCAAATTTGTCGAATCTTCTAGAAATAGGGTCTGCACCGACACTGTCACTGTCGACGCCAGTGGCCATCTAATTAAATTTGTCTTCTCTATCAAACGAGACTGTCGACTCCTATTCTGGAACCATCAGCGCTGAAATTTTTTTCAAAATCTCCATTTTGACTCCAAATTTCATCCTTTTTGCTTCTTTTTTACTCAAAGTCCTAAAAATTAACAACCTGCAATAAAATATAAAAATATCTTCCATTAAAGTGCAATATCAGTGTATCAGCAGACAAAGAGTTCAAGAATAATTAAATTGGATCCGAGCCTGAACACACTAGTATATCTTANTACATCCAAAAACTCTTCAAAAAGCATCCAAATTTGTCGAATCTTCTAGAAATAGGGTCTGCACCGACACTGTCACTGTCGACGCCAGTGGCCATCTAATTAAATTTGTCTTCTCTATCAAACGAGACTGTCGACTCCTATTCTGGCACCATCAGCGCTGAAAATTTTTTCAAAATCTCCATTTTGACTCCAAATTTCATCATTTTTGCTTCTTTTTTACTCGAAGTCTTAAAAATTAACAACCTGTAATAAAATATAAAAATATCTTCCATTAAAGTGCAATATCACCAAAAATATGTATAAAATATTGGTCTAAAAATGCATATATTTTTGGTGTATCAGTGTATCAGCAGACAAAGTGTTCAAGAATAATTAAATTGGATCCGGGCCTGAACACACTAGTATATCTTCTTCACATGTTTTGCACAATCAGCCCTTAAAAATCTACCATTTGCAACCTTTTAACTATTATAAAAGGAACATTTATCTATCGATTCTTTTTCCATTTGTGGAAAGAAACCAATAGATTATGAAAACTTTGCCATTTTTTGATGTTTTTCTATTGAAGACGCAGATAAGAAGTGTTGATCTTCNAAACCAATAGATTATGAAAACTTTGCCATTTTTGGATGTTTTTCTATTGAAGACGCAGATAAGAAGTGTTGATCTTCTGGATATCATAACAAAGGTGTGGTTAGGCAAGTGAGACATCATGTGGAGAGAGATGGAACACATTTAATTGTGTAGAGCTTAGGAAGAAGCGAGAGAGAGATTTTCAGAGTCTTGGAGAGATTTTAAAAAGATTTGGTGAGGTCTTACTCCATTCTCTCCTTCTTCTTCATCACATTCCTGGTTTTCTTCTTCTTCCTCACTGTTCTCTTCACCAGCCATCATTTTTGCCTAAGAAAAATCAAAGGGACATGGGGAAAATTTCCTGAAGCTTGGTCGGACTCTCTTTGATAAGAAGAGCATATTTCACCTCTAGTGAAGGAGTAGGACAATCATTGCCGAAGAAAAGTATGAACTTGGAGCAAGCTGAAAGCACTGTCAACATCTTCAAAAATTAGTAATTTCCTTATTAGGAATCCCCACAAATCTAGTTGATAAAGAAACCAGGGCTAGAATTTTGTGTTAGAGTTAGCCACTATTTTATACNATTCCTGGTTTTCTTCTTCTTCCTCACTGTTCTCTTCACCAGCCATCATTTTTGCCTAAGAAAAATCAAAGGAACATGGGGAAAATTTCCTGGAGCTTGGTCGGACTCTCTTTGATAAGAAGGGCTTATTTCACCTCTAGTGAAGGAGTAGGAAAATCATTGCCGAAGAAAAGTAGGAACTTGGAGCAAGCTGAAAACACTGTCAACATCTTCAAAAACTAGTAATTTCCTTCTTAGGAATCCCCACAAATCTAGTTGATAAAGAAATCAGGGCTAGAATTTTGTGTTAGAGTTAGCCATTATTTTATAGTGCTTTCCGTTGATTTAAACCCTACAAATCGTTGAGATTTTTCACTCAATCCTTAGCAAAATGACTTAAGTGCCTCGGGAGCATGATAATCTCATGATTGTTTGGAAACTTCACCTCTTAATGAATGGGTTGAAGCCAACTCAATCTAGAGAATGAGGAATTTCTTCAATCCTCCTTTTCTAGATCAAGAAGTCTATGTCTACAAAGAAAATCTTTATTTTTGTGAAGTTTCCTTTTATGGAAAAGCCCCTTTGCATTTTGCCGAATGATTAAAGGTAGTCCCTTCATTGTGTTGGATACCAAATAATAGCAAAAACTTCAATAATAGCCCTAGATTCTATGTGAGGTTGATATGACGAGTTTGATTTGTCATCGAGTGCATAAGGTTTCATTGCTTGTATGCCCTTCATCACGTTTTATGCGTAGCATTTTTCATATGAAAATTTGATTGTGTGTTCACATTTATTTTATTGGCTACCTCAATATGATCAACCAATCTTTTTGGTTTAATTGATCGACCGATTACTTTGGTTCGATCCTGGCACGATCGACTGACCACTTTGGTTCAACCACCCCTATTGAATCGATTGACTGATCACTTGGGTTTAATCAGTCGTATCGACCTGATTGATTGACCATATTGGTTTGATCGGCTACTCTGACCTGATTTATTGATCACTTTGGACTGATTGACCACCCCGACCTGATATACCGATCACTTTGGTATGATCAGCCATCCTGGCCCGATCGGCCGATCACTTCGGACCGGTCGGCCAGCTTTGCCTGATCTCATTTGACCGTTGCACGTTCACATGAATTTTTGTGTTGCATTTCTTATTGTGTTTTCCTTGTATGTGGTCTAGCATTTGGCATTTTTAGGTGTCTCTTTGAGCCCCCCTACTTGCGGTGTCTCTTTGAGCACATCTACTTGCAGTGTCTCTTTGAGCACCTCCACCTGTAAGTATCACTCCCACATACTTCACTTTATGCACATATAAAGATACTTTAACACTTTACGAGGATGTGGCTCACAAATAATGCCACCTATTGGACAAACTCCTTCCACNCGACGATCGACAAGCTGGCGACTCCTTTTAAAATAAAAAAGAGAAAAATGAACGGAAACAGTTATTTGTGCTGATTGCTTCACACAAATGTAAATCCTAATAAATAAAAAAATTGCAGGACGGAACATCTAAATGATTTCTCCTAAATTGAAGCCAAATAATAGGATAGCTTGGGAAGTCACCGATGACATTTAAATGATTTCTCCTAAATTGAAGCCAAATAATAGGATAGCTTAGGAAGTCACCGAAATTATCTAAATGATTTCTCCTAAATTGAAGCCAAATAATAGGATAGCTTAGGAAGTCATCGAAGTCGATTTCTCCTAAATTGAAGCCAAATAATAAGATAGCTTAGGAAGTCACCGAAGTTTTTAAATAATTTCTCCTAAATTGAAGCCAAATAATAGGATAGCTTAGGAAGTCACCGAAGTTCTCCTAAATGATTTTTCCTAAATTGAAGCCAAATAATAGGATAGCTTAGGAAGTCACCGAAGTTCTCTTTCCTAAATGATTTCTCCTAAATTGAAGCCAAATAATAGGATAGCTTAAGGAAGTCACCGAAGTCTCCTTCGGATCTGTGACAAATGTAAATCCTAATAAAATAAAAAATTGCAGGATGAAACATCTAAATGATTTCTCCTAAATCGAGCCAAATAATAGTAAATCCTCACATCTTCAAGGTTATTTGTGCTGATTGTTTCACACAAATATAAATCCTAACTTCGAGGTAGTCGTTTGTTACAACTTAAATCCTCACATCTTCAAGGTTATTTGTGTTGATTGATTCACACAAATGTAAATCCTAATAATAAATCCTCACATCTTCAAGGTTATTTGTGCTGATAATTGCTTCACACAAATGTAAATCCTAATAAACAAGGTTGTCATTTGTCATGACCTAAATCCTCACATCTTCAAGGTTATTTGTGTTAATTGCTACACACAAATGTAAATCCTAATATCCTCACATCTTCAAGGTTATTTGTGTTGATTGTTTCACACAAATATAAATCCTAACAAAAATAATTGCAGGATGAAACATCTAAATGATTTCTCCTAAATTGAAGCCAAATAATAGGATAGCTTTTTCAAGGTTATTTGTGCTGATTGCTTCACACAAATGTAAATCCTAATAAATAAAAAAATTACAGGATGAAACTTCAAGGTTATTTGTGTTGATTGCTTCACACAAATGTAAATTCTAATAAATAAAAAATTGCAAATTATTTGTGCTGATTGCTTCACACAAATGTAAATCCTAATAAATAAAAATCTTCAAGGTTATTTGTGCTGATTGCTTCACACAAATGTAAATCCTAATAAATAAAAATTTATCTTCAAGATTATTTGTGCTGATTGATTCACACAAATGTAAATCCTAATAAATAAAAATTGCGCATCTTCAAGGTTATTTGTGCTGATTGCTTCACACAAATGTAAATCCTATTAAATAAAAAAATTGCAGAGTTATTTGTGCTGATTGCTTCACACAAATGTAAATCCTAATAAATAAAAAAATTGCAGGACGGAACATCTAAATGATTTCTCCTAAATTGAAGCCAAATAATAGGATAGCTTGGGAAGTCACCGATGACATTTAAATGATTTCTCCTAAATTGAAGCCAAATAATAGGATAGCTTAGGAAGTCACCGAAATTATCTAAATGATTTCTCCTAAATTGAAGCCAAATAATAGGATAGCTTAGGAAGTCATCGAAGTCTCTAAATGATTTCTCCTAAATTGAAGCCAAATAATAGGATAGCTTAAGGAAGTCACCGAAGTCTCCTTCGGATCTGTGACAAATGTAAATCCTAATAAAATAAAAAATTGCAGGATGAAACATCTAAATGATTTCTCCTAAATCGAGCAAATCCTAAGAAATAAAAAATTGCAGGATGAAACATCTAAATGATTTCTCCTAAATTGAAGAAAAATAATAGGATAGCTTAGGAAGTCACCGAAGTTCTTCTTCGGATCTGTGGCATCCTCTAGTTTTTCCTCCTTTGAACTCTAAAATAAAATATTCCAAATTTGAACCAACCCCCTTCACACTTCTTAGTCCAATATCTTTGAAATGTCCTTACCATTTGAATTCCTTGAAGATAACTTTTCTTGACTTTTATCAAGAGTATTCTTAGGTAACTTTTGTTACCTAAGATGTAATTAACTATAGGGGCTTGTCCTTATAGGAAGCTTTTCGNAATTTGGAAGAATTTTTGAAGGGGTTTTATAAGCAACTCTAGGTGAAAACATGGATTATGGTTAGTGGGCACGAAAAATACTTTCAAATGGTTATTTAAATGAGGCAGCTCTTGGAAGATTCATTAAATGTGGACACATTTTTTAAGAGACATCAAAGCACCTTTGGAAAATTATAAAAGAAGAACTTGGATTAAATAGAAGAGGCCACTGCCCCCCTCTCTTTGAGACTTCTTTCTACCACTCACATCATAGAAAAAGTATGATACTTTTAGAGAGAAGAAAGGGAAGAGTTGTAGTTGTGTTAGTAGAGAGTATTGTAAGAGAAAGGAAGAGATTTAAATGAACTTTAAGGGTTTGGTGGAGAGGAATTTGAGATAAGTCTTTTATCTTTGTGACTATATTTGATTTTAATTTAAACCTCTTATGTGTTTACACGATTTTTACTTTTAAACTTAGGTGTTGTTATGTTTTCTCTACGAATTCTGAGTAGTTTTCTTTATCTTCTTCCTTAAAATGATAAGTAATTATGTGTTGGATGGAAGTTCTGTGAAGTATTGATCTTTAATGTCGGAATAAGTTATGATGATTTATTCCTTGTACTTCATTTTTTTCTTGATTTGACCAATTAAGATGTTAATATTTGTTGTGAGAAAATGTAAGATCCGAGATGGTATTGTTTCAGTCAACAAATGGTTTGAATCACATGAGATTGTATGGATGAGAATGTAATTCATATGACTGAGTGCAAATAAATAAGGAAATAAACTTTGAAGGGTGCTGAGTTAGGGAACTTTAGAGTGATAGGCTAAAGCCCGCAATTCTTTTTATTATTTTAGGTCTTGATACGAGATGTTAGCCTACAGTTGAAGGAGAAGAGGGAACTCTAGAGTGAGAGCTAGTATCTTCCCTTCCTAGCTCGTCTTTAGGACTATCCAAACTTTAACTTAGCTAATGTTCTTTATAGCATCTCTAGTAAGGGTAAAGAATAATATTGCTATTATTTGACAAAACACAATTTGAATACTTCTACAAAAGAATTCCTATACTTGTTACTAATTCATGATAATGAAAAATATATTTTATTTATATTGCTTTCATCTTACAAAAATCTATTTAAATTTAGTTAGTTGTTTACTTCATTTTAAATTATTAAAATTTACCAAAAATAATCAAACTTTTATTCTTATTATAACATCTATAGTTTGAGTAAGAATATTTTTCAAAGTAGAATTTGTTATCTAATTTCTTCATAAAAAAGTGTAGTACTCCTTGTGGGTTCGATATTCGGGGCTTAATCAAAAAGTCCTATTTTACTTGAAAATAATACGTATACTTTCATAGTATCTCACTATTTAAATATATTAGTTGCACTCTTTTTTGCTTAAGAGTCATGTTTTTGGTGCTTTTGTAAAGGAAGAAATATAAGTAATGAAAATTGAGAATATAACCCCACGTAGACCGTATTACTATCATAAAAGTTGGTATCAAGTTTTTAGCGTCGTTGTCGGGGATATAAAGAAAAACAATTTAGTGAAATTTTGAAGGAATTTTTAGGAAAGAAAATTTCTATTTTTAGAAAGTCTTATTTAAACTTTTAGATTTATTATAGAAATATCATAGTGTTGTTTTTATATAAGTTCTGGTTTGTGTGATTTTATTTTATTTTGTATTAATGTATGCATAGTTCAAATTCTAAAGGACTAGTGGCCTATAATTCTAAATTAGAAATAACTATTAGAAAAATAAAATAAAAAATAAAAAATACAAAAAAAGATCAAAAATATCTAGACAAGACAAACCAAAATAATCAAAATGCTGAAATTAATCAAGAATTTAGACTTTTAAGAGATTCTGCAAACCCTACATTTAATGAACTTTATTGTAGTATTCAAAAACCTATTTTAGTGGCTAAATCATTTAAACTTAAACCTTCTATTATTCAAATGGTATCAAATAATTAGTTTGGGGGAGCACCAAGATAAGACCCAAATTTACATCTTACCATTTTTTTAGAATTATATGCTACATTTAAATATGATGGTGTTTCAATTGATGCTATTAGACTTAGAATTCTTCCATTCTAACTGAGGGATAAGGCTAAGATATGACTAAATTAGTTAGCACCTAGATCTATCAGAACTTGGAATGATATAGCGCAAGAATGTCTTGCTAAACATTTTCCACCATCAAAAACTGCAGAGCTTAAAAATAGTATTTGTTTCGAATGATTTAGCGTAGAAATTCCTTGCTAAATATTTTCCAACATAAAAAACTACGAAGCTTAGAAATGGTTTCTGTTTCCAAGTATATCATCAATATTACTCATAAACAACATAAGACGACTAGAAGTCACAAAGGTATCATCCCCACAATTCATTGAAAAATAACTTAAGCATCTTAAAGTAAATTAAAAAATATATATTATAAAATCAATATATCATTACTTTTTTTGTACATCATGCACAACATTTATTAATGAATTTCAGTTTATCCTTCGATATTAGCTTTCAAGCTGCAAATTAAATAATTGTTGAAGCTTTTCCTGGCTACTTGCCAGTTCGATATCATCAATTTTATAATTAAAAAATTTAGTGTGTTTGTATTAAAAAAAATAATATCAAAAAATCTAACTTTCTTAATATGTTGATCAACATTCATTCATTGTTCTAACATGACTTTTTACATTACTTTTTCATTCCTCCTATGTCTCCTTCTTTTTCAGCTCTTTGTTTTCTTTCCTACTATTTCCTTATTTAAATCTTCTCTTCTTCTTCTACCTTTTGATGTGAATGACAATTTTACTAAAACTTTAATTCTCGATTCTCTCTTTTTTAACAGCACTAACAATCGTACCTCTTTCAGTTTTAGCTACAGGAATTAAGGGATTTTTCTTAGCATCAAGCTCAATTGGAGTTGAAGCTTGCGTCTTGACTTTTGTTGGCTCAGGCGGAGGTATTATTTGGGTTTTGAGTTTCTTTCTTTGTTCTATAATTAATNCTGGCTACTTGCCAGTTCGATATCATCAATTTTATAATTAAAAAATTTAGTGTGTTTGTATTAAAAATAATAGTATCAAAAAATCTAACTTTCTTAATATGTTGATCAACATTCATTCATTCTTCTAACATGACTTTTTACTTTACTTTTTCATTCCTCCTATGTCTTCTTCTTTTTCAGCTCTTTGTTTTCTTTCCTACTATTTCCTTATTTAAATCTTCTCTTCTTCTTCTACCTTTTGATGTGAATGAAGATTTTACTAAAACTTTAATTCTCGATTCTCTCTTTTTAACAGCACTAACAATCATACCTCTTTCAGTTTTAGCTACATGAATTAAGGGATTTTTCTTAGCATCAAGCTCAATTGGAGTTGAAGCTTGCATCTTGACTTTTGTTGGCTCAGGCGGAGGTATTATTTGGGTTTTGAATTTGTTTATTTGTTCTAAATTAACTGTCTTATTTCTCAACAATAGTTATTCTACTACCAAGCGTTCTTTCAGTTTCCATTAGGTTATTGAATTTTGAAGATTCAAAATCTAATACTCTGTACTCGGGTTGCTTTGTTAACTAAAAATCTTTTTTGGCTTTTCAAAGGGCTATGTTTTAATTTAAAATTTTATTATTTAAATCTTGAAATGTTAAATTCTTCAACTTTTTAATCAATATTTTGTGGGCGTTTAGTCAGGTACTTTAGTCCTAATATATCATAGAGAAAAGAAAGATTTAAAGGGCTACGCACATAACTATGTGCNGAAATTTTGAAGGAATTTTTAGGAAAGAAAATTTCTATTTTTAGAAAGTCTTATTTAAACTTTTAGATTTATTATAGAAATATCATAGTGTTGTTTTTATATAAGTTCTGGTTTGTGTGATTTTATTTTATTTTGTATTAATGTATGCATAGTTCAGGTTCTAAAGGACTAGTGCCCTATAATTCTGAATTAGAAATAACTATTAGAAAAATAAAATAAAAAATAAAAAATACAGAAAAAGATCAAAAATATCTAGACATGACAAACCAAAATAATCAAAGTGCTGAAATTAATCAAGAATTTAGACTTTTAAGAGATTCTGCAACCCTACATTTAATGAACATTATTGTAGTATTCAAAAACCTATTTTAGTGGCTAAATCATTTAAACTTAAACCTGCTATTATTCAAATGGTATCAAATAATTAGTTTGGGGGAGCACCAAGATAAGACCCAAATTTACATCTTACCATTTTTTTAGAATTATATGCTACATTTAAATATGATGGTGTTTCAGATGATGCTATTAGACTTAGAATTCTTCCATTCTAACTGAGGAATAAGGCTAAGATATGACTAAATTAGTTAGCACTTAGATCTATCAGAACTTGGAATGATATAGCGCAAAAATGTCTTGCTAAATATTTTCCACCATCAAAAACGGCAGAGCTTAGAAATAGTATTTGTTTCGAATGATATAGCGTAGAAATTCCTTGCTAAATATTTTCCACCATAAAAAACTACGAAGCTCAGAAATGANTAAGATTTCAAGGGCTCCAATGTATGTCACTTGCATACTACAGGCCTGCATTTAAAGGTCCTATATTTTAAAGTATAAAAATAGATATTTTGTATTATATATATTATTCATCCTACTTTTTCAAATTATAATATTTAGGCCATATATGAGCCCCTTATTTAAATTATTATCCCCTTTACTGATGTATTTTAGATCCCTTGAATTTTTAGGATGAGGCCAGTGTCAGTGACCCTGCCAAATTCATACACCTAGACATCACCCTGCACTATGCAATAATGCTTAGATGTAGTGAATAGGACAATATGCAATAAATGATGTGCTAGGCTAGGACTAGGGTATAAATGATGTGAATAGGACAACATGGTGTTTGACTTCCTTTTTACTTGATAGGATATCTCTTTATTAAGCTTAACTTACCTTTTACAATGTTATGATATTTCCACTTTACTTGATTGTGTTTATTGGAGAATCCCGTAATATGTAATTTAGGCTCTTTAAGGACATAGAATACTCGTTTTTTAATAAAAGTCATAATAAAATATTAAGATAAGATCAAATTTTATGATTATAGTATTTCAATTATTTAGAATATGCTCTTTACTTTTTTGAATGGCCTTCGGGCAGCTTTTAAAATGGGTTGCATGTATGACTATCTCTTAAGTCATATTTAATAGGGCCTCTATGCCTAAGACTTTAGATAATTGAATCAAATTGCATGTCCCATGAAAAAGTCCCCATGCTCCTTCAACCTGACTGACCCAACATAGTTTTTTACTTATGTGGTTGTCTAACGTGCTTAGAGTTTTAGAGGCTTCCCTGACCTAAATGAGGCATAAGTTCTTCCTGTGAGTGTTTTCAACATTACAGATTGACCCCTCTTGTTTCTCCTTTTAGTGGCATCTTCGTCATTTAATTGGCGAGTATAAGTCATACCTCCTTAAGCTCTACCTTCATAGGTTCATAGAACTTTGAGTTTATTTCTTTTGCTGTTAGAGCTATCAAGTTCTCCTTAGATAATACAATTCATAGATTACTAACAAGGGATCTCTCATCAGGTTGGGTCGACTACCTTCACGACCAAGTAGCATTGAGTCACAGTAGCTTGAGATGATGGATCCATGGTATTTTTCGTGTCACATTTAATCTTCCAAATCATTTTAAGTACTGATGATATAATTCCTTTAGATGATCAACGAAAAATACCATGGATAAGTAATTATGTGTTGGATGGAAGTTCTGTGAAGTATTGATCTTTAATTTCGGAATAAGTTATGATGATTTATTCCTTGTACTTCATTTTTTTCTTGATTTGACCAATTAAGATGTTAATATTTGTTGTGAGAAAATGTAAGATCCGAGATGGTATTGTTTCAGTCAACAAATGGTTTGAATCACATGAGATTGTATGGATGAGAATGTAATTCATAGGACTGAGTGCAAATAAATAAGAAAATAAACTTTGAAGGGTACTGAGTTAAAGAACTTTAGAGTGACAGGCTAAAGCCCCCAATTCTTTTTACTATTTTAGGTCTTGATACGAGATGTTAGCCCCTGGTTGAAGAAGAAGAGGGAACTCTAGAGTGAGAGCTAGTATCTTCCCTTCCTAGCTCGTCTTCAGGACTATCCAAACTTTAACTTAGCTAATGTTCTTTATAGCATCTCTAGTAAGGGTAAAGAATAATATTGCTATTATTTGACACAACACAATTTGAATACTTCTACAAAATAATTCCTATACTTGTTACTAATTCAAGATAAGGAAAAATATATTTTATTTATATTGCTTTCATCTTACAAAAATCTATTTAAATTTAGTTAGTTGTTTACTTCATTTTAAATTATTAAAATTTACCAAACATAATCAAACTTTTATTCCTGTTATAGCATCTATAGTTTGAGTAAGAACATTATTCAAAGTAGAATTTGTTATTTAATTTCTTCATAAAAATTTGTAGTACTCCTTGTGGGTTCAATATTCGGGGCTTAATCAAAAAGTCCTATATTACTTGAAAATAATACGTATACTTGCATAGTATCTCAATATTTAAATATATTAGTTGCACTCTTTTTTGCTTAAGAGTCATGTTTTTGGTACTTTTGTAAAGGAAGAAATATAAGTAAAGAAAATTGAGAATATAACCCCACATAGACCGTATTACTATCATAAAAGTTGGTATCAAGTTTTTGGCGCCGTTGTCGGGGATATAAAGAAAAACAATTTAGTGAAATTTTGAAGGAATTTTTAGGAAAGAAAATTTCTATTTTTAGAAAGTCTTATTTAAACTTTTAGATTTATTATAGAAATATCATAGTGTTGTTTTTATATAAGTTCTGGTTTGTGTGATTTTATTTTATTTTGTATTAATGTATGCATAGTTCAGGTTCTAAAGGACTAGTGCCCTATAATTCTGAATTAGAAATAACTATTAGAAAAATAAAATAAAAAATAAAAAATACAGAAAAAGATCAAAAATATCTAGACATGACAAACCAAAATAATCAAAGTGCTGAAATTAATCAAGAATTTAGACTTTTAAGAGATTCTGCAACCCTACATTTAATGAACATTATTGTAGTATTCAAAAACCTATTTTAGTGGCTAAATCATTTAAACTTAAACCTGCTATTATTCAAATGGTATCAAATAATTAGTTTGGGGGAGCACCAAGATAAGACCCAAATTTACATCTTACCATTTTTTTAGAATTATATGCTACATTTAAATATGATGGTGTTTCAGATGATGCTATTAGACTTAGAATTCTTCCATTCTAACTGAGGAATAAGGCTAAGATATGACTAAATTAGTTAGCACTTAGATCTATCAGAACTTGGAATGATATAGCGCAAAAATGTCTTGCTAAATATTTTCCACCATCAAAAACGGCAGAGCTTAGAAATAGTATTTGTTTCGAATGATATAGCGTAGAAATTCCTTGCTAAATATTTTCCACCATAAAAAACTACGAAGCTCAGAAATGATTTCTGTTTCCAAGTATATCATCAATATTACTCATAAACAACATAAGACGACTAGAAGTCACAAAGGTATCATCCCCACAATTCATTGAAAAATAACTTAAGCATCTTAAAGTAAATTAAAAAATATATATTATAAAATCAATATATCATTACTTTTTTTGTACATCATGCACAACATTTATTAATGAATTTCTGTTTATCCTTCGATATGAGCTTTCAAGCTGCAAATTAAATAATTGTTGAAGCTTTTCCTGGCTACTTGCCAGTTCGATATCATCAATTTTATAATTAAAAAATTTAGTGTGTTTGTATTAAAAATAATAGTATCAAAAAATCTAACTTTCTTAATATGTTGATCAACATTCATTCATTCTTCTAACATGACTTTTTACTTTACTTTTTCATTCCTCCTATGTCTTCTTCTTTTTCAGCTCTTTGTTTTCTTTCCTACTATTTCCTTATTTAAATCTTCTCTTCTTCTTCTACCTTTTGATGTGAATGAAGATTTTACTAAAACTTTAATTCTCGATTCTCTCTTTTTAACAGCACTAACAATCATACCTCTTTCAGTTTTAGCTACATGAATTAAGGGATTTTTCTTAGCATCAAGCTCAATTGGAGTTGAAGCTTGCATCTTGACTTTTGTTGGCTCAGGCGGAGGTATTATTTGGGTTTTGAATTTGTTTATTTGTTCTAAATTAACTGTCTTATTTCTCAACAATAGTTATTCTACTACCAAGCGTTCTTTCAGTTTCCATTAGGTTATTGAATTTTGAAGATTCAAAATCTAATACTCTGTACTCGGGTTGCTTTGTTAACTAAAAATCTTTTTTGGCTTTTCAAAGGGCTATGTTTTAATTTAAAATTTTATTATTTAAATCTTGAAATGTTAAATTCTTCAACTTTTTAATCAATATTTTGTGGGCGTTTAGTCAGGTACTTTAGTCCTAATATATCATAGAGAAAAGAAAGATTTAAAGGGCTACGCACATAACTATGTGCAAGGCTCTGTAGAGGAGTATGTATAGGTCTTTGTAAAGAACCATGGAAAACAACATAGGATAACCAATCTAAATGGGAGAATTTAATAGTTGAAGAAGAAGGCAGGGTTAAAAAATGATGAATATTTGAATTATCAGCTAGTAAAGCTAGATTCTTCATAGTTATTTTCCTAAAAGAATCATAAACCTGAACAAAATAACATACATTTAATATTGGCACAGTTACCATGATTACATTAAAGAAAATGAAGATACATGTTAACTATATTAGTTTATACCTGACCAACATGCAATAGTAAGAAAATACCCATGCACGCTTTTTCCCCATCCACTTGGCTTGGACCATCACGTGAGGACTTACGTGTTGCATGGTAAGAACCACAAGATCTGTGTGGTCAAAAGATCAGACATGAATCGCATATAGAATAAGATTTAGACAATACAATCATATTTAAAATCCAGACAACATGAAACTAAAATTATCTTCACCATCAAGAAAGTGACATAGCCTCTCATGTATCCCAATGATATATGAAATTTCGATGTTTCTACTATATTGTCAAGTTGGTTTACTAGAAATCTCCGTATGGAATATAACCAATTACAACTTAAGAGTTCATGTACATTTATGGCCAAAGAAAAAAAGATCTTAGGTTCTTTATAGTTCTAGCCCTGACATGGGAAAAAAAGATTTGTAAGCAAAAATTTTATGAATCTTCCAAGAAACTTATTATGTTTGTTTCTTTGTTTATGTTCTTATCATGTTTGTTTATTTGTTTATGCTCCATAATGAATATCAAGATGAATGGATATCGACAAGGAAAGGACACNTGGTAGTTATTGCTTAGCTTTGTTTTACAGTTTCACTTGTAGTTGGTAATTTAGTTATGTTAGTATCCTAAACATTTGAAATTTAGTGTAGTAGATTTTCTTTATCATTGTGACTGATTTAAATTTTCATTACGAATTTACACCTTCCTCCTGGGATCGATATGTGGGGTTTAATCAGAAAGTCATGTATTGCTTGATAACAATATGTATACTTGCGTAGAATCCTAATATAAATTGCTTCAATTTCTTATTCATAAATAACGATTCAAGTTTTTGGAGTCGTTGCAAAGCGGAGTCAACTTTATTAATTTTACACATCTATGATTTTGAGATCAAATTTTTGACGCCGTTGTCAGGGATTGTACAACAACAACAACAACAACAACAACAACAACAACAACAAAGCCTTAATCCCACTACGTGGGGTCGGCTACATGAATCCTTTTTCTCCATTGCGTCCTATTTAGTGTCATATTTTCATTTAGTTGTCAGGGATTGTAATTGTAAATTAAATAGACCTGGTAAATTTGTTAAATTATGAAATTTAGCGATAAAGTAAATAAAATATAATACAAAAAGAAAAAAAAATTAAAAATAAAAAATCATAAATAAAACATGTTTATTTTTGAATTTTAAGATTACTTTTAAGAATTTTTTTGCTCATTATGTTTATTTATGCGTGGTATTGGATCTGAAGGTTTAGTGCCTTACGATTCAGAATTAGAACGCACTATTAGAAAAATTTGAAAACAACAAAAAGAAATTATAAATTTGAACGAAATGACAAATAACTTAGATAATCAAATAAATGAAAATCGACAACGACCTNACACCCAAGCTGTTGGTTAACTAATACATAATATTAAGGTAGAAGGTTGAATCGGAGTTAAATCGGGGGATTTGTTAGTATAATCTAATAAATCATAAATATATTTAAAAATAACAATATATATGATTTAATTTCCACTCAATTAATATGAATTTAAATAATTAGCATCTAAAATTTAATTTTAACATGTCATTTTAATCATGCATGAAAATACATATTTAATTTTTAAAGGATTAAAATAATAATATGCTTTATATGAAATGGATAATTTTAGTTGTATCAATGTAAAATAAAAAACGCTTAGGTGTTAGATAGGTAAATAAATAAAATTGAGTGGATTGTATGTAAATTAATTTCTTTGTAATAATGATTTTTTTTTTAATTTGATATGAGTGAGTTGGGTGGTATAAATGTAAAAAATAGAGTTTAGGCGTTAGATATATAAAGCACATAAAATTGGGTGGCATGTATGTAAGTGCTCGTGAATCAAACGGTTCTCTTGAACTCGAGCCAATTCGCCGATTCAAGAGTTGAACCACCGATTCAACCTAGTTTTGGGGGATTTTGACGCCATTACTTGATTATTAAAACATTACATTTTATTTCCCTTTCATAAGGACTAAACAAAGGTAAATAATGCTACTATTTATCTATTTATAATAAAATATTATATTGCTACTTCTGCACGTTCCAAAAATATTAATTCTAGTGAAAACTACATTATAAATTAATTTAAGTAAATTAATTAATTATTATAGTCGCTATTAATTCCTCCAAAAATTTATTAAATTTGGGCACATAAAGCCAGGGCTGTTTAAGAATTGTTGTTAAATGACTAAAAATTATTTTAGAGGCGTGTGGAAGCCACACTCTTGGCCATCCATCCACATCCATCCTGGTATCGCCGTCATAGGACATTTTAGCTACACGGTGGGGTCCATCTCGCAGGCTTTATACCCGCCACCCAAACTGTTGGTTAACTAATAGATAATATTAAGTTAGCTTTTAAGGTTGTGAGAATTGTTTTAGTTCTGAACCCAAATGAGGTTGAATTAGAGTTAGAAGAGGAGAGTTCAACTTTATGACATAATAAATTTGAAAATGATAATACATATGATTTACATCCTACTCAATTCATATGTGTTTAAAATAACTAACACCTAAAATTCAATATTACATATCTCATTTTACCTATGAAAGAAAACATGTACTTCACTTTTAAAAATTAAGATAGTGATATGTTTTATGTGATATAGATAATTTTGGTAGTATAAATGTAAAAAGAAAAGAGTTTAGGTGTTATATTGAGTGATAAGTATATAAATTAAATTTCTTTGTAATGATGATTTTTTTGATGTGATATGAGTGATTTGAGTGGTACAAATATAAAAAATAGAGTTTAGGTGTTAGATATCTAAAATACATAAAATTGTGTGGTATGTATGTAAATGCTTGTGAACCGAGCAGTTCCTTTGATCTCGAGTCGGTTCGCTGGTTCATGGGTTAAATAACTGGTTCGATCTGATTTTGGGCGGTTTTATATGGAAAGGGTTTTTTATGCCAACTGGAACAAGACCAGTTAGTTCACAATCAAACCAACTAGCCTTATTTTCTAAACCATGAATAATATAATTTAGTTACTATATATATATATATTGAAAAGGAATGGTCGCAGGCTATTAGACGAGCCCGGACCACACCTAATGCGTCTAACCACTTGAGTAATGATGCACCAAAAATATATGCATTTTTAAACCTATATTTTATACTCCTTTTTGGTGATATTGCACTTTAAAGGAAGATATTTTTCATGTTTTATTTCAAGATGATGATTTTTATCACTTGGAGCAAAAAAGAATGGAATTTGGAGTCAAAATAGCGTTTTGGAGAGAAATACTCAGTGCCGACGGCGTCATTTGACAGAGAGCACAAATTTAATTTGGGCCACGGGCGCCAACTACTCTATCGTGGGCGTTGAAATCGGTCCAGGGCGAAAAGCTAGAATATTCGACGAATTTAGTCGCTTTTTGAAGAGTTATTTTATACACCTCTTGGAAAACTGACATTATGCTCGATTTAGAGTGGAAATTGATCGAAAAAATGAGTCTGCTAGTGTGTCATTGAGTTTCTCTTTGTGTTCCATTGTGTGTATTGTGAAAGTGTGATTTCTCTGAAGAGTTGTTGGAGAGGGAGAGAAGTGAGATATTTCTATCCACCCAGCCTAATCACGGATTTAGAGACTAAACCTAAAATTAGCCAACGATTCTCTATAACACTTGTCTGAGAGTAGAGAATTAAAATTGCTCATATTTGGCACAGGGCAAATTAAAACCGTTTATCTCTCTCATTTAACCAAAAAGTCATTGTAGTGGGAAAGATGCTTTCTCATATTTGATAACTTCGTCACAAAAACATAGTTTGGTAGTTATTGCTTAGCTTTGTTTTACAGTTTCACTTGTAGTTGGTAATTTAGTTATGTTAGTATCCTAAACATTTGAAATTTAGTGTAGTAGATTTTCTTTATCATTGTGACTGATTTAAATTTTCATTACGAATTTACACCTTCCTCCTGGGATCGATATGTGGGGTTTAATCAGAAAGTCATGTATTGCTTGATAACAATATGTATACTTGCGTAGAATCCTAATATAAATTGCTTCAATTTCTTATTCATAAATAACGATTCAAGTTTTTGGAGTCGTTGCAAAGCGGAGTCAACTTTATTAATTTTACACATCTATGATTTTGAGATCAAGTTGTTGGCACCGTTGTCAGGGATTATACAACGACAACAACAACAAAGCCTTAATCCCACTACGTGGGGTCGGCTACATGAATCCTTTTTTCTCCATTGCGTCCTATTTAGTGTCATATTTTCATTTAGTTGTCAGGGATTGTTATTGTAAATTAAATAGACTTGGTAAATTTGTTAAATTATGAAATTTAGCGATAAAGTAAATAAAATATAATACAAAAAGAAAAAAAAATTAAAAATAAAAAATCATAAATAAAACATGTTTATTTTTGAATTTTAAGATTACTTTTAAGAATTTTTTTGCTCATTATGTTTATTTATGCGTAGTATTGGATCTGAAGGTTTAGTGCCTTATGATTCAGAATTAGAACGTACTATTAGAAAAATTTGAAAACAACAAAAAGAAATTATAAATTTGAACGAAATAACAAATAACTTAGATAATCAAATAAATGAAAATCGACAAAGACCTTTAAAAGATTATGCTAATCCTACAGCAGATGAACATCACATGACTATTCAAAATCCTAATGTTGCTGCTAATTCATTTGAGCTTAAACCTGCTATTATCCAAATGATATAAAATAATCAGTTTGGAGAAACACATATTGAAGATCCTATCTTACATTTTGCTAGTTTTCTTGAAATATGTGTTACTTTTAAATATGATGGAGTGTCTAATGATGCTGTCAGACTTAGAATTTTTTCTTTTTCATTAAGGGACAAAGCAAAGCTTGGTTAAATTCATTAGCACCTGGATCTATTAGAACTCATTGAGAACTATCACAAAAATTTTTAGCTAAATATTTTTCACTCTCGAAAACTACTAAGCTTAAAAACGATATTACATCTTTTTGTTAGTTCGAAGTGGAATTGATGTATGAAGCTTGAGAAATATTTAAAGATCTCCTAAGGAGAAGTCCACACCATGCTTTACCAGAGTGATTAATAATTCAAATTTTTTACAATGGATTAGTAGGATCACTTAGATCTATTATAGATGTTGCTGCAGGCGGA
>JXCR01095863.1:175749-197006 GCA_002079205.1 Phalaenopsis hybrid cultivar | reverse complement strand
TTTCTTTATCTTCCTCCATATCTAAAACAATGAAATCCCCAGGAAAGATAAATTTGTCAACTTTTACTAACACATCTTCTATAACTCCCTTAGGATATGTAACTGATCGGTTATTTGTCAACTTTTACTAACACGTCTTCTATAACTCCCTTAGGATATGTAACTGATCGATCCGATAACTGAAGAGTTACAGAAGTAGGTGAGACTTCTCCTAATCCTAATCTTTTGAAAATTGATATAGTGAAGAGTTATAGAAGTAGGTGAGACTTCTCCTAATCCTAATCTTTTGAAAATTGATAGAGGTCACTTTTACTAACACATCTTCTATAACTCCCTTAGGATATGTAACTGATCGGTCTGCTAATTAAAATTTATCAACTTTTACTAACACATCTTCTATAACTCCCTCACGATAAGTAACTGAACGATGCGCTAACTAACGAATCATATCTAAGACAATAAAATCCACCGGAAAGATAAATTTGTCAACTTTTACTAACACGTCTTCTAAGGATATGTAACTGATCGATCTGCTAATTGAAGAGTTACAGAAGTAGGTGAGACTTCTCCTAAGATTTGTCAACTTTTACTAACACGTCTTCTATAACTCCCTTAGGATATGTAACTGATCGATCCGATAACTGAAGAGTTACAGAAGTAGGTGAGACTTCTCCTAATCCTAATCTTTTGAAAATTGATATAGTGAAGAGTTATAGAAGTAGGTGAGACTTCTCCTAATCCTAATCTTTTGAAAATTGATAGAGGTCACTTTTACTAACACATCTTCTATAACTCCCTTAGGATATGTAACTGATCGGTCTGCTAATTAAAATTTATCAACTTTTACTAACACATCTTCTATAACTCCCTCACGATAAGTAACTGAACGATGCGCTAACTAACGAATTACAGAAGAGGTGAGACTTCTCCTAATCCTAGTCTTTTGAAAATTGATAGAGGCATAAGGTTAATACTGGTTCCCAAATCACATAAAGCTTTTCCATAGAATTTTTCACCAATAGCACACGGTATAGTGAAATTAAAAGGATCTTTTAATTTCTCAGGAAGCTTTTTCTGAATAATTGCACTACACTCTTTGCTAAGTGCAACAATTTCATTATCTGAGAACCTAATTCATCTGGGCAATTTGTGGATTTTCAACCTAAATAAAGGAACATACGCGCTATATTATGTTCACTGTTCCGAATTGACCAATATTATGGAAAGAGATATGCTGCTTCATTTCGGTGGAATCGGTGAACCACGCGAGCTGGTTAGATGCGTGGGACAGAAGGCTCGTAGTACCTGAGAGCGCTGTTATGCAGTGGAAGGAGCCTAAATTGACCCCCCTTCTTTCTTTTTTCTTTAAAAAAAAAGTACAAAAATATTGGACTCTCGGATGAGACTAAGCGGCTACCGTTCCGACGCGCCCCTGACCTTCAGACCATCTCTAAAGTGGAGCCTAGTTGAAGCTATCATTTCAATCGTAGAATAGAAGAAAAAAGAAAATTTTAGGGATATCAATGGAGTCTCGCTAAGTCAATAGAGTTGTAGATTCATAGAATAGGATCAGAGTACGCGCGCTACAAAATGCAGCCAGCCAGTTCTTTTTAGTGGAAAGAAGATAGTACTTTAGTACTGACATCAGGTCCCCGGTTGCTTTGGCGCGCCTCACCCCAACGTGAGATTCTTGCCTTTTCAGCCTACGCTTGCTGCTTACAGTATGGATTCCTTAGATCATTTGAAGCGTTTTGCCAATAGAGCGAGGGCTTCCTTGACGGGTGGGGCGTTAACTTTCCAATGAGAACCGCCTGTTCCTACAGCGGGGGCGTTGCACGAAACCAAACTGCCCCCAGACCAATTCAGTACCAGTTGCTTCGCTGGTATGCCCACTTAGGTTAGGGGGGCATTGTCCCTCAGTTCTGACCAACCTAAGATGTGTAATCGACATAACGCTGATTCTTGGTAGAAGTTTCATGCAAGCCTAACCTAAGCTTTCCATTTCTTATTCCTTCAGGGCGCCCCTAGTGGATTTGGCAGTGCTCCTTTCTCAAACCAGAACGACTCTTAACATTAGGGAAGACCACCTGAGTAAACCGAAGGACTTGACTTATCTGAACCGACCGTTAGCGGCTCCTATCACAAGCAGCATCGCTGCTTGATCGGCGGGGAGGAGCATCTCAAAGTATGGAAAAAAGGATCAAGCATTTTGACTTTGTCCCCCGGGATCCACCACAGGTTGGGTTTGAGAGCCGTGTGATGGGTGAATATCCAGCACGGTTCGGAGAGCACTTGTATGTAGTCTGCGCTGGTGAATGGAAGCCCCCTAGCAAGAAAGAAGCAGCTCTTCCCACGGCTCTGTCACCTTTGAATCTCTTTATTATTATGGTAAATCAGTGTATCAAGATGTTAATATGAGATCTTATTTCAGTTTGATATGTCCACCTACGATACTAACCTTTGGCTTTCGTCTCGGTAGGTGTATTATTCTAAATTTTCCCAAAAGGACATTCATTCATTTCTTTCTTTCCTGTCGACCACTACGACTGAAACGACGCGACAAATCAGGACCCGAAAAGGAGAAGGGCCGGTGGTGGACATTTTTGAAAGTCGGGCCGATCGGGTGTCTTCATTCAAGTGACAGTACAGAGGAAGAATGAAACGAAGTGAGAGGCCGGGGGGCAAGGAAAAAAAGAGTCGAGTTGATCAGGTTTGATGACCGGGAGAAGCAAAACGAAATCAGGATTTGGCCGAAAAAGATGCAACGCTATGGATACCATGACCGATCACCATCGAGAAAGAAGAATTTGTCTCAATCACTTCGGGTCAGCGGGGCCTTCAAGCATCCGAAAGAAGTTGTCAATGATACAGCGTTCCTGATAGAAAATGACGACTCCCCAAAAAAAACTCAGTTCTTCAAGTTCTTTTTACCAACGAAGTCCCGCTCTGACGGCCCGACGAGCAATCTCCTAAAAAGGACCCTCCCCGCTANGAGATCCAGACACCATCTCTCAGAGTCGCCGTTGCCAACCAACTTACAACCGAAGAAAGCACAAAACTCAGGTTTGAAGAACTGGAGAGTCTCGAGGGAAAACAATTGGAAGCGCGACAACATTTGGAGCTCTACCAGACAAAGATGGTACAAGCCCATGACAAATTGAGCCGCCCAAGGACATTCAAAGTTGGTGACCTCGTACTTGTGCTCAAAAGACCTATTCTTGCACACTCAAAATTGGTGACCTCGTACTCGTGCTCAAAAGACCTATTCTTGCTCGCCACAAAATAGGTGAAAAATTCGAGCCAACTTGGGAGTGACCATTTGTCGTTGAGAAGGCTTATACAGGAGGAGCCTACCAGTTAGTAGACTTTCGGGGTGAAAGACCCATGTTACCAATAAATAGACGATACTTGAAGACCTATTACACGACCTGATGCTGCTTAATGCCGCTTTCCTCTGCTCGCCTCTGCTTGCTTTGAGATTTTGAACCTTGATTGTTTTAGGGTTATCTTNACCTTGGAAGCCTTTGGACCCAACTGAGAGATTCCCAGCTTTTGAAGATGAAAATGACATGACTATTATAGTCGATCAAGCATCTCAGAATTCACTGCCAATTTAACCCTTAGTTCCTGACAAGACTGTGGTGATCCTAAGCAGAATCAAGAAATTGGAAAAAGAGGTACAAAATGTCATGAAAACGATTAATAATATCTCTGATTTCTTCGATCATCTAGACTGGAGGATGAAAGATCATTTTGAGCACTCTGGACATTTAGAGGATAGTTTGATACGACTGTCAAGGAGGATGAAATTAATAGAGGAGAATTCTACTAAAGAATTTATACCGACCCTTCTACAACCTCTTCGTTCATGTGCAATCAATGGGTGATCTCAGAGGAGAATCCAGAACTGAATCTGATGAATAATAGATTTTTATTGCTACCTGTCTGTCTATGTGTGTAATTTAGTTTTAACTTTGCATTTGGTTTGCTTTAGAATTATGCTTTTAGATCTTTGTATAGTTGACAATAAGCATAGGATGTTTTATTTTTAGCGTTTTGAGTACTGTGGTTTAGATTGCGACCTGAATTAATGTATTGAGGTTGAAAAAATACCAAACTTAGGTGTGTTATGTTACTTATATTGTACCCCTTGGAATTTATATATAAATTTAATGTTTGTGTTGTGAAAGTTTTTTTTTGATAAGTACATCATTTAATCACTTAAAATTATGTCTATATTGATTGAATGGATGCCATTGAGGCTTGAAATTGATCGAAATTGCAAAAATCCAGAAATTGAACCAAATCAATAGAGCTCGCCGACAGCGCCCTCGACACCGCCAACGATGAACTTTTCCTGAGACTTACAATATATTTTCAATAGAGCATGCCGACGGCGCCAAACACCCCACTGATGGCGAGCTCGCAAAAAATAACCTTTAACTACAATTTTGACCAGTCAACCGCCACTATTCATCATCCTCTTCCTCCTAAAAATGTAATTTTTGACATAGGGCTTGAGAGATCTTGGATTTGGAGGCGATTTCAAGGCTTTTTGACACCGGATTTGATCATCTCTAGGTAAGAGCTTCACTCCAAACTAAAAATATTTGATTTTTACCATGGATTTCTTCCAAATTGAGGATATTTGAAAATTTTGAGGATGTGAAGAAAATAGTGGGAAGAAATTTGTGGATCTTAGTGCTGAACTCTTAGAATTACTTTTGGAAGCCATTATTTGAATAATTGAAGTATATTTTGGAATTTTTTTATAATTGTGATTAGATTGAAATGGCTTCACATCAAAAGAGGCAACTTGAGTTCGACGAGTCTCGCTTCGTCAATGCGACTTCTGTATTTGAAGGAAAGAAGTGTATACAAGATCGAGTTTTTGAAAGTCCGGGAGGAGAGATTGAACGAGTTATTGTCGAGCGGAAGTGGGAAAAATTCTGTTACACCACCAATAAAGCTGTTGCAAATATTGTGAGGGATATCTACACAAACATATTCTATTCTGAAGATGGAATCATTCAAGTGCGGGAATTTCTTGTTGAATTTAATGCAGCTTGCATTAACACCTTTTACGAAGTCTCACTCTTATAGCTGCCACTATGAAACCTCCAGTACTATGGAAGGCCCCCTGAATGATGTGATCAACTTTCTCGCTGAAGGGAAAGGAACATAAAAGATAAAGTAATGAGAACGAGTAAATTTTTCTGCTTTCATGTTGAATGCCACCTCTAAGGCGTGGCACTGATTTATTTCTTCTACTCTGTTACCAACTTATCATCATAGCAAGGTAATTAGAGATAGAGCTATTCTGAATTTCTGTATTCAGAATAATAGAACTATAAATGTGTGGAGAATTATTTTTAAGAACATGTTGACTATGACAAGGAGTGAAACAAGTGGAGGACTAGGATATCCTAACCTTATTTATGCACTTTGTCGACTTTTTGGAGTGGAAGCTGAAGAACATGAGGAATGGGTTCACCCTATTAAACCTATTAGTAAAGCCAATTTGAAAAATTATGAATCCTATGAAAAATAGAGAACTGGAAGTAGGAGTCAAGAACCTTCTACAAGTAGAGATGCCCCCTCTATAAGTTATGACCTTCCACCTTCTAGTTCCCCTACTCTAACTGATTTGATAAATGAATTGACCTTGCAGCGGAAGAGCATAGAGTTAATAAATGAAAGGATTGGAGGTTTAAAACGTCAACATGATTATGATAGTGAGTACCTTCAGAGGCATTCAAATTTTTAGGTAGCTTATTACGAAGCTCAGGCCCGACACTACAAAGGTGAGCCCTGATGTTACTTTCCTTGAGTGCCCCAGATATACTCAGTATCAACCAAATCCACCTGCTGATCAAGGAGATGAAGACATAGTTTGGGATTTTGATATTTGAATGTAATTGATGTTCTTGTACTTGTACTTTTATTTTTGTGATCTTTTGTAATAGAAATGGATGTTTATGTGTATGTGGATTTTCATTTTTATTATGATGTTGTACTTGGATAATTTTAATTTTTGTTATAAAGTTATTGTGGCAGTTAAATGTGCATGTGTAGTATAATAGATGTTGAGTAGTATTTTATAATGTAATGTGATTTATTTATTTCGCATTTTAATTATAATTGTTTTGTTTAGTATTGTGGTTGTGTTAGGAAATATTGTGTTTATTTAATTTTTTAGTTTTATGTTTATTTCAAAATTTCATTACCCAGAAATTTCTCTAATGATTTGTATGTGTAGAAAGCTTCTAATATTACAGAGCAAATGAAGTAAAAATCTGGAGAAGGACTGCAAAAATTTTAGAATGATGAAAATGTCTAAAATACTGAGGTATGAATTATATTTAGAGTTTTTCTTTCCACCTATATCATTTTATATTAAAAAATTTAAGTTTGGGGGAGGGAAGAAAAAGATTAACTATTGGATGTCCTCTATTTAATTATTTTTAAAAATTTTTTATATGATTTTATTTTGTGAATTTAATTCAGGGAACTATATTTTGTAGCTATTTGAATATTATGGTAGATTTAAAGAAATATTTTTGTAATGAAAATTAATTTTGTAACTTAAGATATTTTAGTATAAGAGAATAAGACTATAGTTAACTTCTTTAAAGTAAAGGAAACTATATGTTGAAGTATTAAGGATCTGGAAATTCATTTGAGAAGAAAAGATTGGGGCTTAATGATGTAAAAAATATGAAATATTTATAAGGTAAGGGAATGCTTTGAGTTTCAAATTTAGGGAAAGAAAGGTGATGTTCAAAATCATTAAAGGCTATCCAGATATAGTAATCCTCACTTGAAAAATGAAAAAGAAAGGATTGAAAAAAACCTCTAAAAAATAAAAGAAAAATATATAAGATTGATAGCAATCCAAATGAAAAAGAGAAAAGAAAGAAAAAAATCATGGAAGTGAGGAGAAGCTTGAGGAGATGCTAATAAAAAATTGGCTTCACTGGACCTACCTAAAGGGAAAACTTAAATAACATTCTTGAACTTATATTTATGGATTAGATCTTTTACTAGTAGTGTTCCCAAGAAGTTCCTATCATTTGAATATTATAAGTGACTTAATATTGCAACATATTGTCATTCTTGAAATGAATAGAAGACTAGAACTCTTAAACTTGATGACTAGATAATCTTGTAGTTACAAAGTTAATTTAATTACTTGAATTTTTTCTGAAAATCTCACTATGGAATTTATCTAAATCAAACTTATAGTATTTCTGAATTAAAACTTTACTACAATAGATCATAACTTTTATATAATACTTAAATCACTTGAGGACAAGTAATAGTTAAGTTTGGGGGATTTTGACCAAAGCAAAATATGTTGAGATTTTCATACTTATTTTATACTATTTTTGATGATATTGCACTTAAAAAAAAGGTATTTTTGAGGTTTTCTTACAGGAATGATGAATTAGGGTCATTGGAACAAAAATATGCAAAAAGGAGCAAATTTGGAGTGAAAAGGACTGAAATGTGAAGATTTGAACTAGGGCACTCACAGTGCCATCGACCCCTCCAAAGACTAGATTTTCCTGAGACTCCAGAATTAATTCATTAAGAAGGTCCGTCGACAGTGCCCTCGAGGCCGCCAACGGCGAGCTCGACGGTTATGTCTAACTAGGCTTTGGATGAGGACAAATTTTGAAGGGATGCTTAGAGAACTCTTGGGAAAGCTCATCTACAACTTTAAAAGAAGATTTTGGCCAAAAATGAGAGAGGTCCTGGAGGTTAGAGAGGTCCCATTANCTAACTTTCTGATTCTTCACATTTGAGGTCGGGCCCTACACTCCGACACCTTCTTTGGAGAATTGACCTACACTTCAATTCTCATTCTTGAATCAGTCCTAACTTTCTGATTCTTCACATTTGAGGTCGGACCCTACACTCCGACGCCTTCTTTGGAGGATTGACTTACATTTCAATCCTCATTTTCTGGATCAGTCCTAAATTTCTGATTCTTTACATTCGAGGTCGGACCTTACATTCCGACACCTTCTTTTGAGAATTGACTTACATTTCAATTCTCATTTCTGGATCAGTCCTAAATTTCTGATTCTTTACATTTGAGGTCGGACCTTACATTCCGAAACTTTCTTTTGAGAATTGATACCTACATTTCAATTCTCGTTTCTGAATCAGTCCTGAATTTCTGATTCTTTACATTCGAGGTCAGACCTTACATTCCGACACCTTCTTTTGAGAATTGACTTACATTTCAATTCTCATTTCCGAATTAGTCCTAAATTTCTGATTCATTACATTCGAAGTCGGTCCTTACACTCCGGCTCTCTCTCTCTCTCTCTCACTCTCTCCTTTTGAATTGATATTTGAAGTTCAATTCCTACCTCGGGGTCAACACTTACATCTTGACTCCCTTCCTTTCAAAATCATTGAAATTTCATAACTCAAAGTCCACTCTCCAATCCCCAGCGAGAGTCCCTATTTCTCAACTTGATTAAGCATACACCTGCTAATTCTCCAGCAGAAACAAATCACACACACAACTCTACACGTACTTCTGGGTCTGCTGACTTAGGAGTTTGTATTGGTTCTTGTTGATCTCGTCGGTCAATGCCAATACGTGCGGTGTGCTTTCCCAGCACACTGCACCTATTGGGGTCCATTTGTTGACCTCATTTTTTGTTGAGATTTAGTTTTTCCTCTTTAGTAGCCTAGGGTCTAGCCATAGAACTTTTCCTGTTGACTATTCCTAGAAAACTTGAAATGGAAGCCTCACCATTAGAAATTCTACCCTCTTCTTTACTCAACTTGGAGTTTCACATGTTGGTATCAACCTCTAAACACTTAGTAGGTGGGGTCACTGTGGGGGAAACTCAAGATGAGTCACCCTTAGGATTGCTGAACCTTAGGGTTAACCTTGGGTGTTGGTATGGAGCTAAGGCACTCACTACACTCACTACACTCATCTACACTCACAACCACTCACAACCCTGAACTCAAACTTCTAGTCTAGATCCCTTGACCTTTTGGGATACTCATGTAGATTGTCCCCTAAACCTACTAGCCCTAGGGAAACCCTAAACTCAAATTTCTAGCCTAGGTCCCTTGATCTTTTTGGGATACTCATGTAGATGACCCCCTAAACCTACCAGCAACCCCTGAACTCAAACTTCTAGTCTAGATCCCTTGACCTTTTGGGATACTCATGTAGATGGTCCCAACTCAAATTTCTAGCCTAGATCCCTTGATCTTTTGGGATACTCATGTAGATGGTCCCCTAAAACTCAAATTTCTAGCCTAGATCCCTTGATCTTTTGGGATACCCATGTAGATGGTCCCCTAAACATACTACCCCTCGGGCTATGGTTTAGCTAAGACCACTATGTAGAGGACCCAAAATCGGGTTTCCTTTGTTCCATGGCTTATTGGTGATGATTATTACCTCAATTCTACCAAAATACCCATCTTGGCCTTTTACCCCGAAAACACCCCCTAATTACCAAAATACCCCTCCATTGCTCAAAATCCCAAAAATTCCAAAAATTCTTATAAAATCTAAATAAATCCCAAATATTCCCAATTTCATTTCTCTCAACTACTACATGACCCAATTTGGTTAATTTGTCCATCTTTAACCAAAATCCCCAAATTGCCCATTAAAGACCCAAATTTCCCCAAGTCCAACTCAAATGTCCATTAATTTGATCTTAATTGACCCCAATTACAATCCTAAACTCAAATTAACTTTTAATATGACCAAAATAAACCAAATCCAAGCTCAATTGGTCCACAATTTTAGCCCAATTTTTATTTGGGTCAAAACCCCAATTTTGACCATATGACTCATCTCACCCAATTGAACCCATAGCCTAGTCAATTGGCCTCAATTAATGTTGAAAAATCTTTAAAACATTCCTACACATCAAAATCAACCATCAATTGGCCATGGTNGATGATCAAGTGGATGATAAAGAGAATGGTCAAGTGGAATATCCTACCTGCCACTTGCATTCCTAACAATTGCATCATCAACATTTACGAAGAGGGTGACTGCATTCCTCCGCACATTGACCATCATGACTTCGTGAGGCCTTTCTGCACGGTCTCATTCTGAGTAAGAGCAATATTTTGTTTGGAAAAGAAATCGATATAATCGGCCCTGGTGAATTCAGAGGAGCTGTGGAGATTCCTCTCCCAGTTGGTTCAGTACTTGTTTTAAAGGGCAACGATGCAGACGTTGCCAAGCACTGCATTCCAGGAGTACGACACCGTATGGTGTCCGTGACCTTCCGCAGAATGGATGACAATAAGATACCACATTGATTCCAACAAGACCCGGAGCTGGAAGGACTATTTCCTTACGAGCTATGAGAAGGTTGTACCTCTGAATACATGCAAAGGGAACTCTTATCCTGGAGCATGACTCAGAAGGTCTGCTTATTAAGAGCTCGATAAACCAAGCGCAGAGGACTCACTATCTTTCTTTTAACAAGCATGACATGTATTTGATGTAATCAGTCTATGATGTACTCGTATCTCGAGAGTACTCTCAATGCATTACAGCATGTATTACATGATGTACTCTTTTTGAGGCATTAGCCTATGTTTGATCTGTTGCATCCTTATTGAAGCAGATTAATGGAAATTTCTCTCATGTTGTGCCTTTTTGTCAATTGCCTTTTTGTGCAATGGATGAAAGCCACGAACCATGCGATGGTTCAGAATTTCAATGGACAACGAACAAAACACTAATGAAAAAATAATCATAAACGAGTGAATAACAAAACAATTTTTTTTAAATCAGCCAATTAAAATTAAAACTTTGAAAAAAAATGTATTTTAAAAAAAAGAAAAAAAGGTCAATTGTGATAAAAACAACAGGAAAATAAAACAAACCTGTTGAGTGGATGCTTCCATTTTCGGAATTTCCCACTCTTTGCGTGCGCAGCACAACCATCGTTATCTACACTAACTCTCTACACATCCTCGCACAATTTCACATTCTGCACAAAGCTCCACGGGACTTTACAAATCTTCTTCAAAATCAACATTTTCACATGAGACTACCGCAAATTCAACATCACAAGCTCTTTGAAAATTTCATATCACATCTTCAAATCAGTACCTAAATCTTGATTCTCACATTTTGAGGTTGATACCTGATTTTTGACTCTCTCCTGGAATTGATACCCACAATTCAATTCTTTAATTTTTGAATTGATGCCTACATTCCAATTCTTTCATCTCACAATTGATGNTCTCTAATTTTTGGCCAAAATATTCTTTTAAAGTTGTGGATGAGCTTTCCTAAGAGTTGCCTAAGCATCCCTACAAAATTTTTCCTCATCTAAAGCCTAGTTGGACATAACCGCCGAGCTCGCCGTTGTCAGCGCCAAGGGCGCCGTTGTCAGCGCCAAGGGCGCCGTCGACAGACCTTTTTGATGAATTAATTCTAGAGTCTCGGAAAAATCTCGTCGTTGGCGCCGTCGGCGCCCTCGTACAATTCTTCACATTTTTGGTCCTTTTCGCTACAAATTGGCTTCTTTTTGCTTCCTTTTGCTTCAATGACCATATTTCATCATTCCTGCAACAAATCATCAAAAATAACATTCTTTAAAGTGCAATATCATAAAAAACAGTATAAAATAGGTATGAAAATATCAACATGTTTTCCTATGGTCATTGTGCCGTGCGCACTTTGAAATTTTCTTGTATTAATTAAATTTTACACTTTTTTTTAAAACAAAGATGTTAAAATACCCATGAATTAAGACCCGCCCGGTCTACAGATCAACCTCTAATTTTAGTGCTTGCACTAAAAATTACGAGGTTTTTGGTCATATAGCTAACTCTGAAACTTTCTGTTATAAAGCCTGCTGTAATGGCTTACCCAACGCTGATCTTTTCCTGCAACCTGTTAACGGACCGTAGCGCCCGTAATGTCGCTCCCACCATCAAATTTGGAGCTGGATTTAAAGATCGTGAGGTCATCCTAGGGAAAGCTCTGTTCATGTTAATGAAGATCACCGCTCCAAAAATGCAGGAGCCGTCTGCAGAATTCAACATGCTCTGTCTTCAAGACATCCCTGCCTGCAAGAAGGCTAAAGCTACTGCCATCGCGACACCCTTCAAACCCACTAGCTCCGCTGCTGCTAAGGGGAAAGAAGTTAATTGTTGAGGATCCGACTGAGGGATTAACTGTCCCCCCACCTGTGTTTGAAATCAGATCAAGTTTGAGGACTATATCGCTGACCAAAACTTAAAGGAGGAACCGTAACAGAAAAGTTCAGAGGGCCATCAAAGCGCAGGCTCCTGAGAAGACACACGTTGAGGAGGACCCTCATCAAGTTTAAGAAGTATTACAAAAAATTTATCCACTCCTGCAATGAAGTAGATTCTATCCTTTGATAGATACCAAGGGATATGAGAGTATCCAAAGGATCGTTGTTGCATTACCGTCACTTCACGGACATGGTGAGGAGGGAAAGAATTTTACTCCTATCACTCGAGTTAGTGCAGTTTTTAGAAGGCTTGTTACCAAAGAAGGATGTTCAGTTAGCGAATTACTTAAACGAGTGGGAGATGTAATTTCTCCTCGCATGAAGAAGGAAATTTTGAAGGGTGTAAAATCCGCCAGATAGTCCCACTGGACAGCTGGAGTGCCACCTACTCGCATCCTTGTTTGGTTCCATTTAGGGAACAAAATTGATATTGCAGTGATCACTGCTGATTATACTACCACCAGGACCGCAAGACGTTGACCGGCTAAGTCAGGACTAGGTTCAATGATCTTACCCATCACCTGTTATGAGGAAACTTCTACAATCCCAAGGGCAAAGACAAGACGCTTACCTAACACTGTAGCCGGTCTACACCACGGGGAGCATACTTTGCCTCGACAAACCGTTGTTTCTACTAAGACGCTCCATCCTGAGACATCATCGTAGAAAAATAAAATGGTATGGATACCCAAGGTCGCCGCACCAATATATTCCAGTGAGCCCGTGGGACAAGAAATGAAACCAGGATCTGAAATAATTGACATCGTCATGACAATAGCCAGCGAGATGGAGGAATAAGTAGAGGATCTCCATCAGGGTCCTCCAGATTTTAAAGCGATCAAGGAATCAATAATTAAAGAAAAATTTGAGAACCTCAAGATCGAGATTTTCGAGTTAGCTCGAGAACACAAAGTTTCCATCAAAAGCAACAATGAAAATTTTGATTACAATGATTACCTGGAGAAAGATTTCATGGATGTCCATGTGATCAAAACCAGAGCCACCACATCTGCGCTTGAGGCTCAACCTCACACCGAAGAGAATGCCGTAGATGAGCTGCATAGGGTTATCCTTCTAAGGGATGTGCAGGTTAGTCTGCTAGTGAAAAGAATAGAAGAGATGACTGCAGCTATGATCGCCATTGCCACCATTCAGGGGCAATCACAAGCACCAAAATTAGCTTCTCCAGAGATTAATTAGCCATAAATCATACACATTATAGATGAAAGAAGAGATGATACTTCAGCAAACAAAAATGAGCAACTAAAGAAAGATTCTCCATCAAGTGCCATGCCAGAAAAGGAGTTCAAGCAAATGGTTGAACAAGTATGGAAAACATTAGCCCAATCCTAGGATGGTGCATCAATATTGAAGGGTAGACCTTACCTAGAGAAGTTTGATGCCATGCCTTTTTCCAAGGGTTTTGTGGCCCTAAACTTCAAAATATTCGACGGGACTGGAAATCCCAGACAACATATAGCGCATTTCTGAGCCAGTTGTGGAAATATGAGAAATAATGAAGCTCTACTCTGCCAGCAGTTCATCAACAGCTTGTCAAGAATTGCTTTCGACTGTTAAGCCGACTTGCCCAACTGGTCAATTAAAATATTTTCTGAATTGGAACAACTGTTTGTGAAAAGATTTATTGGGGCACAGCACCTTGTGTCTATCGAAGAGCTCATGATGGAAAAGCAAAAGTCTAAGGAAACTTTGGTAGACTATATTTTGAGGTGGAAAAACCTTAGAATGAAATGTTAACCTCAACTACAGGAACATCATGCGATAAAAATTCTACTCAAGAGCATCCGTGGGCCAGTAGCTTTCATGCTTAAGGGACTCACCATTAAATCTTTCGAGAAGCTACTCAGTAAAGCTAGCAGTCTTCAAAAAGAAATAAAACACATGGAGCCACATGACAAAGCTAATGTGGCAAGAGTGTTCAAAAAAAAATCTGGAGTAGTGGCGACCGTCGATAAAGGAAAGCCGTCGATAAAGATATATGCAGCTACTCCTCTCAGAAACATGATAAGGTATCCCACCAGCGGCCGCCTCAAGAAGGAGCACCTCGAACGGGGGATAAAAGAATATCACTGTTGGAGCGACATAAAGTTGTGCATTCCTTCAAGGATGAAGTTGTATCTAAAATATTCAGGAGTCTGATGAAGAAGCCAGAATTTAAACTACCAGATCCAAAGAAGCCCGAAGAGGTGGATAAGAAGAATGAACCAAATTATTTCCCATACCACCGATTGCTTGGGCACACTATCAAAAAGTGCTTCATCTTTAATNATTCCAATCTTTTAAATATTGATAATGGCATAAGGTTAATGCTTGCACCTAAATCATATAAAACTTTCCCATAAAATTTGTCTCCTATTGCACATGGAAATGGAGGTGTTGGTTTTTCCAAATCAATTTTTAGTGGAGAAATAGGTCTCCCAGAATCTTTTGGAGCATCCTCTTTTGATTCTTCAATTTCATCTCTCTCTACTTCAATTTCTTTTTGAACCCAACCTTCCCACTCTCTTCCGCTTCTAAGTTGAATGGTTTTTACTTGTTCTTTATTGTGGTCTTTTAGATTTGATTCAATATTACTAGGAAGTGTTCCTTGGGATCTATTACTTAATGAATTTGAAATTTGCCCAAGTAGATTCTCAATATTTTTAATTGTAGCTCCTTTACTTTGTAATTGATTTCCCATTTGTAACACCAATTCTTCTATAGACAAATTCTTCTCCTTAAACTGTGTATTACTATTGAAACCTGAAGAATAAGTAGATCTATAATTATTATTCCCTTGGTTATTCCGGTTTCCCAATGGATTTCCTTGGTTGTTCCCTAAAATTGCAGCAACTTGATTTTCTAACATGGTAAATGCATCCCTTTAATGAATATTGCCTACTTTCTTAGGATTTACCCTCTCAGAAGGCCATTGAAAATTATTGGTAGCCATTTCTTTAATTAAAGCGTAAGCGTCATGAAATGTCTTTTACATCAATGAACCACCAGCAGCAGCATCGATAATTGAACTAAGAGATCTAACTAATCCATTATAAAAAGTTTGAATTAATAAAAAATTTGGTCTAGCATGGTGTGGACACTTACTTAAGAGTTCTTTGAATCGTTCTCATGCTTCATAAATAGATTCCCCTTCAAATTGATTAAAAGATGTAATATCATTTCTAAGCTTCATAAATAGATTCCCCTTCAAACTGATTAAAAGATGTAATATCATTTTTAAGCTTTGCAGTTTTTGTATGTGGAAAATATTTAGCAAGAAATTTTTGTGCTAAATCACCCCAAGTTTTGATAGATCCAGGTGCTAACGAATTAAACCACATCTTAGCTTTATCCCTCAGTGAGAAAGGATAACCTAAGTCTTATGGCATCATCTGATACACCATCGTATTTAAATGTAGTGTAGAGTTATAGAAAATTGGCAAGATTAAATTTGGATCTTCAGTTGGTGATCCCCCAAACTGATTATTTGATATCATTTGGATAATAGCTGAATTTGGATCTTTTTGGTGATCCCCCAAACTGATTATTTGATACCATTTGGATAATAGTAGCTCAAATAAATTAGCCACTACAGTAGGTTTTTGAATACTACAATGAAGTTCATCTACAGTTGGCATAATCTCTAAAAGGGATAAACTCTTGATGAATTTTAATATTTTGATTATTTTGGTCTGCCATTTCTAATATTTTGTTTTCAATTTTTCAAAATTTATAATTTTTTTAATTTTTCTAATTTTTCTAATAGTTCTTTCTAATTCAGAATCATAAGGCACTAGTCCTTCAGAACCTGAACTACACATACATTGACATATAATAAAATAAAATAAAATAAACAAAACAAAATAAGATAAGATAAGATAACTTAAATTTTAAATCAAACTTTCTAAAAATAGAAAATTTCTTTTAAAATCAATTTCTCCTCGACAACAGTGCCAAAAACTTCATCCCTGAGTACTGCTAGTATGCATAGTACAACAATAATTTAGATTATATTTCTCTTATATTTCCTTACTTTGCAACAAAACCAAAAACTTGATCCTGAAGAAAAGTAAGAATTTAACTTTTAATTTATATATATTGGGATACTACACAAGTATACGTGTCGTTATCAAGTAATATAAGACTTTTGATTAAGACCTGAATATCAAACACATAGGGAGAATACACAATATGCACTATTGAACATCAAACTTTCTATTTTTAATAAAAAGATAATTATCTAAACTAAAGAAGATTTTTTCAGTAATGAAAATTTAAATATTTTTTATATTTTTAATATTTTGATAGAGCAATAACAATTTAAAAAGATGGCTAGAGTTTTTGTAGAAGAAAAGCACTAAATATGAAAATATCTTTCTTCTTGTTAAAAATTAGTAATGAGTATAAGAATTCTGTTGTGGAAGTATGCAAATTGTGTTATGTCAAATAAGAGCAATAATATTCTTTACCCTTACTAGAGATGTTATAAAGAATATTGGCTAATTTAAAGTTTGAAAAGTACTGAAGGCCGACTAGGTAGGGAAGATACTAGCTCTCACTCTAGAGTTCTCTCAATTCTATCCACCTGGGGGTTAACATCTCGTATCAGACCTTAAAATAATAAACCAAGTTAGAGGGTTTAAACTGTCACTTTAAAGTCCCCTAACTCTACACCCTTCAATGAATATTTCCCTATTTATTTGCCCTCAATTAGATGAACTACATTCTCATTCATACAACCTCATGTGATTCTTTCCAATTGTTGACTGCGATAATTGCAGCTGGTTCTTACATGTTCTCATAATAAATTTTAACATCTGGATTGGCCAAATCAAGAAGTAAATGAAGTGCATGAATTTAAATCATCACAACTTCTTCCATCATTGAAGGTTAATACTTTCCACAACTTCCATCCAAAACTTAATTACTTATCATTTTAAGAAGAAAGATAAAGAAAACTACTAAAAATCCATGGAGAAAACAAAACCACACTTTAATTTAAAAGAAGAAATCATTGTCAAACCAACAACAAGTCTTAATTAAAACCAAAATTAGTCTCAAAACAAAAAGATAAAAACTTATCTCAAATCATCCAACAAAATCTTGAAGTTCTTTTGATTCTCTTCTCTTTATAATCACTTAAAATAAAATAACAAAAAGGATAAAATAAAAGTAAAAGTGGTGCCTGAAAATCTCTCTAAACTAACTCCCAAAATGAGAACTTCTATAGTAAAATAAAAGCAAAAGTGATTCTCTTCTCCAATGCTTTTAGAACCTCATTCAAAGTCTCAATCTTATTTCTTTTATAAATTTCCAAAAGGTTCCTTGGTTTCTGTTCAAAATATGTCTAAATTCGATGTATTTCCCCAAGATATGCATGCTTTTGTGATAATTTTTGTCCATGGTTGTTATAATCACCTATTAAGCCAATGGGTCTCTTAAAAATCTCTTCAAAATTTGCATAAACCAAATTTACTCGTTAATAACTGCCACTGGCGCTTAAGCGCGGGGCCTCTGACACGTAGGCACGACCTTCTCTATTTAACCGGTGCTTAAGCATAGGATCCGGCGCTTTGGCGCCAAAACTCTTTTGCAAATTTTTTACCTTTTTGCTCCAAATTTGATCCTTTTTCACTCCTTTAAGCATTTTTCACCTTTTTTACCTATATCTGCAAGAAAAATGCAAAAATACCTTCCATTAAAGAGCAATATCTCAAAAATAGATATAAAAATGTTTCTAAAAATACTATATATTTTAGGTGTATCAGGACTCTACTCCTGATTGTTCACATAAAGTGAAAATCAAAGCAAGGTATCCAAAACCACTAGTTGTAAAACTACCAGCTATATTTCGAGCATGATGAACTATAAGTGCACCAAAATTTATTGCTTTCATGTTCTGAATGAAATAATTCAACACCGCCCTATCTTTCATAACATCGTGCGCTAACGCTCTATAAATTGGTGCATCGTGTGCCAACGCTTTGTAAATTGCTTTCATGTTGGGAAGTTCGTCCATGTGATTTCATGATTTTTTAGGCGATTTGGCTGGTTCGGGTCTTTGACACATCATGTACCAACGCTCTGTAAATTGGTGCATCATGCGCCAATCTAGTGCCTCATGCATCAGAGCTTAAATTTACCAGATTTTGGTTTCTGTAGAAATCTGCTCCGTTCCACTTTACGCCAACCTCTAATTAACTCAAATGAACATTTTTAAGCATATATAAACATCATTATAACACCAAATTTTCATTAACAACACAAAACTCACATTTATATATAAAATCTGTGTTATTACAAACTAACAGTTTTCAAGCCAACCAACATCAAATTCAGTATTTTAAATCAAACCAACATCCTAACAATGAAATCTAAACATCAAAATAGAAAGCATAAACATAGATAATGCAATAATAGAATGGAAATGCCATCCAACTCAACAAACGAAAACAAGCAGTACTAAACAAAACGTTTTGTACTTAAATTAAGTTAAAACATCTTCTTCACTCTCGTCCTCATGGATATCTCCCATTGATTGGTAGTGCACATACAAGTTGTAGAAGGGTTGATATGGAAACTCATCAGTTGAATCCTCTACAATCTAAGAATTTTTATTGAACATATGTACCAAACCATCTTCAATACACCTAGTATGTTTAAAATGTTCCTTTAGTCTCCAATCCAAATGATCCATCATTTCAGAAATATTCCCAATCACATGCATAAGATTCTGCACCTCTTTCTTTATCTTCTTGATTCTCTTCAAAAGTACATTTGAATTGTAGTAGGGCTAAATAGGCGATGAGTTCTGATTTCCTTAATTCATCAGCACATTCATATCATTTTCATCTCCCATTCCAATACAATTGCAATAGACTTCAGAATCTATCGACTTTCAAGTAAGAAGCACTTTTCTCAACTTTCATAAGGTACTTGTGATTGACTGCATAATAAAAAAATAGTGGATGGATGTCCAAGTCTAGTTGCAGATCGATTCACAATCAAACCCAAAACCAATTTTACAATTATGGCTTCAATTTCAACAGCTTTTACGGTTTGAAAATAATTATTTAAAATAATGCTCTCCTTAGTTACATTACCGATCTTCATCGTGGGTAGTAATTTTGATGCAATGAAGAAGTGTCATGCCTTAGAAACATAATTTAAAAATGATGAGGAAAAACTTAAATTTGCATCATCTCTGGCCTCCAAATTCGAATCTTCTTCCGTAAGGTATCAGTAGAGTTCATTCTTATTGTCTCTTATAGGGGTAAAATTCACATAATGGCAGATAGGCACATTCCCGATGATAAACATCTCCTTTATTCTTGAAGGAGTGAGCTACACAAACCTGCCTCACACATAGACTTTTCCTTGGTTGATCCCATGAAGATTTGCATAAAACTCTTTCACCACAGAGACGACCACAACGACAGTAGTGTAGCAAAGCACTTCCAGTTCCTCTGCGAAATAATCTCTTCGACTCGAGTATTCAGTTTGTTAAATCCTCAATTTACAAATCCCTTTTCTTTGATTAGACTCTTCTTTACTAGAACTTGATCATGTAATTTCTGTGATCAAAATTGATGAACTTTCTCCGATTGAAATTTCCAAATCTAGCAGTATTCTTGGAGTGGAAAGCCATTAAATTTGAAACTTAGTGGGTTTTCCCTCGTTTTCCCCCTTAAAATAGACTCAACATTCAATTTTTAGGATTTTTAAGGAGAACAAACCGCCAAAAACTGCCAAAAACTGCCTTATGAAATGTTTAAGTTATTTTCATCGCTGCGGTGCATCATGCGCTGAATCTGGCGCATCATGCGCCAGCACTCTGAAATTTGACGCATCATGCGCCAATCTGGCGCATATTGCGCCAATTTCAAAAATAACACTATTTCAATTTAGATCCAATAAATTCTCCATTTTTTCATAAAATCAGGTAGATAAAGATGTTTCTAAATATTTTTACAAATACATGACTATATAAAGACATACATATGAATACAAGTAAAATATTTCGAACGAAAACTCAAAAGCAAACTAAACAACGATACATATGGGTTACCTCCCATAAAGTGCTAGGTTTAATGTCGTTAACTTTACATTCCCAGTCTTATTCTGGGTGACCCACAATCACTTTATAAGCTAGTTTTTGACCATCAAAATATAGTTTCAATCTGCCCATTCACTTTAAATATTCTTCCATCTTGGGGTCTTCAATATTAACTGCTCCATAGGGATAGACTTTTATAACTCAGAATGACCCTTTCCACCTAGACTTCAATTTTTCAAGAAATAATTTCAATCTTGTATTATATAATAAAATTTTCTATCTAGGTTCAAATTCTCTTTTTATTATCTTCTGATCATGTTATTCTTTTATCTTTTTGTTATAAATCCTCACATTATCGTAAGATTCATTCTTAATTTTCTCAAGCTCATTCAATTGTAATAATCTTTGCTCACCAGCTTTTTTTAAATTGAAATTGAATTCTTTTTTTGCCCAATAAGCTTTATGCTCCAATTTAACTGATAAGTGATAAGTCTTTCTAAAAATTAATTTATATGGGGACATTTCTATAGGTGTCTTATAACCAGTCCTATATGCCCTTAATGTCATATCTAATCTAACAGACCAATCTATTTTATTATGATTACCACTCTTTTCCAAAATTCTATTAATTTCATGAGATACTTCTATTAAACCACTTGTCTGAGGATGTAAACAGTTACAATTTTATGCATTATATTATATTTTTCCTCCAACCTTGTAACTGTTGCATTTTTAAAATGAGATCATCCATCGGTAATGATTACTCACAAAATTTCATATCTTGTAAAAATACTTTTAATTAAAAATTTAGAAACACTCCAAGTATCACATCTAGTTAAAGCGATTNCAAATCAAGAAGTAAATGAAGTGCATGAATTTAAATCATCACAACTTCTTCCATCATTGAAGGTCAATACTTTCCA
>JXCR01095863.1:131251-156088 GCA_002079205.1 Phalaenopsis hybrid cultivar | reverse complement strand
ATATATATATATATATATATATATATATATTGCAAATTGAAAGTAAGAACAACTACTACGTAGCAATGAAGCCTTAATGATTTAAATTTAAAAGAGACTGCAATTCATAACTTGGTGGGTTTCTAAAGGTTGTAAAGATGATTATCTTGAACAAAGCATAATAAGTTCAATTGTTCTTCAAAATATCCAAAAGATTATGAAAGTATTCGGAGCATAACCCTAAACAATCCTTAAGAAACCTTTGGATTATGTTGAGTTCATTTGAATATATTATGTTGTTGAATAGATCACTGCAAAGTTTGTTAGATTTAAACTATGCTTAGTGTCATATCTTAATTAACCCATGAGAGATNCAAAATATCCAAAAGATTATGAAAGTATTCGGAGCATAACCCTAAACAATCCTTAAGAAACCTTTGGATTATTTCGAGTTCATTTGAATATATTATGTTGTTGAATATATCAGTGCAAAGTTCATTAGATTTAAACTATGCTTAGTGTCATATCTTAATTAACCCATGAGAGAGGGATAAGCAAACTTGAGCTTGTAGTGTTTGAAGAGAATTAATTATGGTTCGTCTTTCAACAACCCTCAAGCATCTTTTGGGGAAAGTCATGTTAAGGAGTTTTAATTAAAAGATTGACCTATGACTCAACCATTGGTTTGAAAATTTAAATTAGTGGATCATTGACTTCCTAACTTATGTCCCAAACATTTAAAACATTCAAGTCAATTCTATCTTCCAACGTTCAACAATTTGAATAATTACATTTATACCCTTCTTTTCTAAAATGGAGGTTAATTGGTTTCTACCTCTTACCCTCATATTTCAATTACCTTAGAATGTTGCTTAAGCTCAAATATTACCCTTTAAAACCTTAGCTCACCCTAAATTTTGATTAGTGGTGAAAATGTTTAAGTTACAATTTTTCCCCTAAGGCTCCTATCTTCATAAATCTTTTAAAGTAATTTACATGGGCTTAAAAANCTTTTCTAAAATGGAGGTTAATTGGTTTCTACCTCTTACCCTCATATTTCAATTACCTTAGAATGTTGCTTAGGCTCAAATATTACCCTTTAAAACCTTAACTCACCCTAAATTTTGATTAGTGGTGAAAATGTTTAAAGTTACAATTTTGCCTCTAAGGCTCCTATCTTCATAAATATTTTAAAGTAATTTACATGGGCTTAAAACTTTGTTGATCTATCTCTCATTGGTTAATTAAGGTACCAGAGAAGAAATCACATTTTTCTTATTTTTATTTTATTTTTCATAATTATTTTAATCCAAAAATGAGAATTTCCAAAGTTAATTCATTTTATCAAACAAGGTAAAGTTTTTCTTCTTGAGAAAATTATTGGAGGTTCACCTCGATCAAAGGACAACTTAGACCAAATTTCATGAATTTCTTAATTATATTTTAACTTTTATAATTATTTGTTTATTTTGGTGATTAATTAAATAGCAAATGTTTATTAGTTTGAAAAATCAATTTTATATTTTTGATTAATCTCTGAGACTTCAAAGAACTCAGAAAAATTTATTTTTAATTTTTTATATTTATTTTATTTTTATAATTATTTTAATGAAAAATTAGGAAAATACATTTTTAGGCAATTAAAAATAGGTATCTTTAATTAGAAATTTAGGAAGAATATTATATTGATCCCAAGTGGCCAGAGAAAAATTAGAGACATGTTGGTTCATTTTAGTATTTTTGTGATTATTTTTGAATTTTTAATTATTTTTAAGTTGAAAAATAGTCCAAAAAATGAACTATTTATTTTAATGTGAATTTTTTTTTCTTGAATGACTATGGTCACAAGGAACACTCCAAACTACTTTTTAAAATTTTTTGAGTTATATTTTAATTATTGTAATTATTTTAGTGTCAAAGCCTTATTTTCCTTGAAAAATATACTTTAGTGGTTGAATCAATTTATAGTGGTTCCAAATTTTTACTGAGGCTTAATATATTCATTTTCTTCAATGTGGATTAATTTTTATGGTTTTTTGAATTATAGTTTATTTACTTAATTTCTTATGAGTTTTAATGACTTAAATTAGGAAGTTGTATTTTAAAAATAATTTAAAGTTAAGTTTTATTTTCTTACACTCCTCCGACCATAGTGAACCAACCAAAGCAAACCTTATATTTATATTTTTATTTTTATTTATATAATTATTTTAAATAAATGGGCGACTTAACTTTAGAAATTAAGGTTTACCATGTTAGATGTGCTCTCTAACTTTAGAAAAAATTAAAGAGCATTTCTAATCACAGAGAGAACAAACCCTCAAAATTTAATTTTATGGTGATTAATATTTTATTAAGTATGATTTAATGAAGTTTTAGAGTATTTAATTAATTTAAAATTAAATATAACTTAAATAAAATTGATTTATGGTCTACATGATTCTCCTCTATTCACTGAGCACATGAGTATTTTTATTTTATTTTTATGATTTTTCTACACCAACTTAAAAAATTTTTGAAGTTTTTTGAATTAATTAAATAAAAAAGCCTATTTTTCTATTTATCCACATCGGCGATACGCAATCCTCGGCAGCTCCGAGCTTTCCGTGCATCGCCGTGATATTGGACATCACCTTCTGAGTCAGCCGCCACATGTCTTGCCTTTACTGCTCCATCTATTTGTCCGGCGTGAACCGGTGATCATCCCTAAGTGGCCTAATCGTAAATCGCTCATTTTATAATCCTAATTTCTCCCTTGATTCTTAACAAAATCATACAGGGTTTGTTTCTACACTATCATCTAGTCAAGGTGAACACATCTACGTGATTACATGCTCATGAAATTAAACTTCTCTTCACAATTGGTGAAACCGAGCCAAAAATTCGTTTATACCTTTGCCCAAGAGGTGAGGCCTCAATTGGATGCTTGCGGAAGCTTCAGTGGAGTCCAATGATCCCCTTCGAAGTGTCACCTTCCTCAAGTATAAGGTCCAAATAGGAATTCAATTAAAGGGTGGCACGAGCTTGGTCTAGCTCTATGATAGAGAGCTCAAATCATGACGACTTTTAGTGGGGAGCTTCCTCTCTTGCTTTGGTGAAGCTCAAGAGTGAGTTAATTTTTGGAATTGATTGAGTTGGAGGGATGGTGCTAAAAAGTTCTAATTTTTTAATTTGAAATTAGGGCTAATAAGTGGGAATTAGGGCAGGAAAGTCGTGGGGATTGGCTTCTTAGATTTGCAAAGTGAAAATTTGGCAAATTTTTATTAGGGTTGAGCACTCTTTTCCTTTTGGTCGTGGGAGGTCCTCCATTTATAGAGGAGGCTTTGGTGGCCAACAAGGCATGCCATGGTGGCAAGGTAGCTGCTTAGGTGGAGAGAAGAAAGGATGTGATGGCCAATTGGAGTGAGCCAACTCAATTGAGTTAAATTTTGGGTTTTAGCCATTTGGGCCCTCCCGAGCATGGGGGTTTCAGGTGGCTAAGGTGGATGGTCAGCCAGAGTCAAGTCAACTTTGAGCTCAGGGAAGTCAAGGGGACTGAGTGGTCAAGTCAATTTGGTTTTAGGTAAGCTTCAAGGTGAAGAACTAAGGGAAAATGGGGTTTAGGCTAAGTGAGCTAGGTTGGGTTTAAACTCATGGTTAAGTGGTTAGTTCTGGTCCCAAAGTGGTTAGGGTGTTTGGACTGACCCTAAGGAAGGTTTGGCTGAGGTTAAATGGCTGTCTTGGTCATAAGGCAAAGCTTTAATTGTTGCATGGAAGAGGGAAAGGTCAACTGAAGGAGGGAGAGGGAGTCGTCACCTCTTTTTGCCATTTTTTTTTTTGGTAATTTTAACTTTGTGATATCCATGGAAGGCTTCGNACTCATGGTTAAGTGGTTAGTTCTGGTCCCAAAGTGGTTAGGGTGTTTGGACTGACCCTAAGGAAGGTTTGGGTGAGGTTAAATGGTTGTCTTGGTCATGAGGCAAAGCTTTAATTGTTGCATGGAAGAGGGAAAGTTCAAGTGATGGAGGGAGAGGGAGTCGTCACCTCCTTTTGCCATTTTTTTGGCAATTTTAACTTTGTGATATCCATGGAAGGCTCCATGGGACATGTCATGCCATGTATGATGTCATAGGGAACTTTCATGCAAAAGGAAATTTATTTTTATGAAATGTTTTGAGAGAAGATGCCATCATGTCCAATTTAGATAAAAGTTCATGCATATGCATGGTATGATTGTTATGATGCCCATGATGAATATTTAAATTAAAATGGGATGATGCAGAAAGGATTTTATGTCATTTGGGCTCAATTTGGGTCTTTTAAAATCAATGCCATGGGCTTTTATAAATGCATATAGGTATGGGCTTTTAAAGTATGCATGAAGGATTTAAATTAAAATTAGCCATGATCTAATCAAATTGGGCTTGGGTTTGATTGAAATTGAGTTTGAATTTTGAAATTGGGCAGGTTATAAGTGAAATGGGTGAAAATTTGGGGGCCAATTTGATCAATTGTGTGAAATTGGGGGTTTTGGGCCTTTAGGGGTAAAATTGGGATTTGGTCAAAATTGGTCAAATTAGGCTCATTGGGTGGTTTGGATTGGTTTAGGAGAGGTTTTGGTAATTTTTGGGATATTAAGGGTATTTTGGTAATTTTTGCATATTTAGGAGTATTTGGAAATTTTAGGGAAACTAGGGTATTTTGGCCAATTTGAGTAGCTTGAAATGGTTTTTCGTGATATTCAGAGAGAATTTGAGGATTTGGGCCACTTTTGGAAATTTAGGGAAACCAGGGTTTTTTGGCCAATTTGAGTAGCTTGAAATTGTTTGTCATGATTTTCAGAGAGAATTCGAGGATTTGGGCCACGTTTGGAAAAACTTGACCCAATTTATATTTAGCAGGTAATATACAAAATTGATATATTTTGAAATATAACAAATAGTTCACACACTGTGGGTTTGACGCAAGTGCAAATATCACTTTAAGTAATATAGAACTTTCTAATTAAGCCCTGAATATTGATCCCGATTTTGATATGTAAGGATTTATGAAGTTGACACCACTATAGTGCAAAAAACTTGATCATTATATGAAAAGTAAGCTGTGTAAAATATATATAATTATAGGTAATTAATAATGAGATTCTATGCAAGTATACATACTGTTATCAAGTAATAATGAACTTTCTATTTAAACCCTAAATATCGATCCCACGGGGAAGGTGTAAGTTAACAATGATAAATTTTAACAAGAAATTTATAGAAAATCAAACAAAACCACTGTCACTAATTTCAAATGTTGAGATATTAACCAAACTAAATTACTTAAATATTAGCAAAATGGAAATGCAAATTTTGAATAATAACTACTAATCTACTAACTATGTTTATGTAATGAAATATTCTTATGTGAAAAAGCATCATTCCCACTACAATGAAATTCTGGTAAAATGAGATGGGATAAATGCTTATAATATGTCNAAATAAATGGGCGACTTAACTTTAGAAATTAAGGTTTACCATGTTAGATGTGCTCTCTAACTTTAGAAAAAAATTAAAGAACATTTCTAATCACGGAGAGAACAAACCCTCAAAATTTAATTTTATGGTGTTTAATATTTTATTAATTATGATTTAATGAAGTTTTAGAGTATTTAATTAATTTAAAATTAAATATAAGTTAAATAAATTTGATTTATGGTCTACATGATTCTCCTCTATTCACTGAGCACATGAGTAATTTTATTTTATTTTTATGATTTTTCTACACCAACTTAAAAATTTTTTGAAGTTTTCTGAATTAATTAAATAAAAAAGCCTATTTTTCTATTTATCCACATCGGTGACACGCAATCCTCGGTAGCTCCGAGCTTTCCATGCATCGCCGTGATATTGGACATCGCCTCCTGAGTCAGCCGCCACATGTCTTGCCTTTACTGCTCCATCTATTTGTCCGCCGTGAACTGGTGATCATCCCTAAGTGGCCTAATCGTAAATCGCTCATTTTATAATCCTAATTTCTCCCTTGATTCTTAACAAAATCAGGCAGGGTTTGTTTCTACACTATCATCTAGTCAAGGTGAACACATCTACGTGGTTACATGCTCATGAAATCAAACTTCTCTTCACAATTGGTGAAACCGAGCCGAAAATTAAGGTTGGTGGTTTATACCTTTGCCCAAGAGGTGAGGCCTCAATTGGGTGCTTGCGGAAGCTTTAGTGGAGTCCAATGATCCCCTTCGAAGTGTCACCTTCCTCAAGTATAAGGTCCAAGTAGGAATTCAATTAAAGGGTGGCACGGGCTTGGTATAGCTCTATGATAGAGACCTCAAATGATGAGGGCTTTTAGTGAGGAGCTTCCTCTCTTGCTTTGGTGAAGCTCAAGAGTGAGTTAACTTTTGGAATTGATTGAGTTGGAGAGATGGTCTTGAAAAGTTCTAATTTTTTAATTTGAAATTAGGGCTATCAGTGGGAATTAGGGCAGGAAAGTCGTGGGGATTGGCTTCTTAGAGTTGCAAAGTGAAAATTTGGCAGATTTTTATTAAGGTTTGAGCACTCTTTTCCTTTTGGTCGTGGGAGGTCCTCCATTTATAGAGGAGGCTTTGGTGGTCAACAAGGCATGCCATGGTGGCAAGGTAGCCGCTTAGGTGGAGAGAAGAAAGGCTGTGATGGCCAATTGGAGTGAGCCAGCTCAATTGAGTTAAATTTTGGGTTTTAGTCATTTGGGCCCTCCCGAGCATTGGGGTTTCAGGTGGCTAAGGTGGATGGTCAGCCAGAGTCAAGTCAACTTTGAGCTCAGGGAAGTCAAGGGGACTGAGTGGTCAAGTCAATTTGGTTTTAGGTAAGCTTCAAGGTGAAGAACTAAGGGAAAATGGGGTTTAGGCTAAGTGAGCTAGGTTGGGTTTAAACTCATGGTTAAGTGGTTAGTTCTGGTCCCAAAGTGGTTAGGGTGTTTGGACTGACCCTAAGGAAGGTTTGGGTGAGGTTAAATGGTTGTCTTGGTCATGAGGCAAAGCTTTAATTGTTGCATGGAAGAGGGAAAGTTCAAGTGATGGAGGGAGAGGGAGTCGTCACCTCCTTTTGCCATTTTTTTGGCAATTTTAACTTTGTGATATCCATGGAAGGCTCCATGGGACATGTCATGCCATGTATGATGTCATAGGGAACTTTCATGCAAAAGGAAATTTATTTTTATGAAATGTTTTGAGAGAAGATGCCATCATGTCCAATTTAGATAAAAGTTCATGCATATGCATGGTATGATTGTTATGATGCCCATGATGAATATTTAAATTAAAATGGGATGATGCAGAAGGGATTTTATGTCATTTAGGCTCAATTTGGGTCTTTTAAAATCAATGCCATGGGCTTTTATAAATGCATATAGGTATGGGCTTTTAAAGTATGCATGAAGGATTTAAATTAAAATTAGCCATGATCTAATCAAATTGAGCTTGGGTTCGATTGAAATTGAGTTTGAATTTTGAAATTGGGCAGGTTATGAGTGAAATGGGTGAAAATTTGGGGGTCAATTTGATCAATTGTGTGCAAATTGGGGGTTTTGGGCCTTTAGGGGTAAAATTGGGATTTTGGTCAAAATTGGTCAAATTAGGCTCATTAGGTGGTTTGGATTGGTTTAGAGGAGGTTTTGGAAATTTTTGGGATATTAAGGGTATTTTGGTAATTTTTGCGTATTTAGGAGTATTTGGGAATTTTAGGGAAATTGGGGTATTTTGGCCAATTTGAGTAGCTTGAAATGGTTTTTCATGATTTTCAGAGAAAATTTGAGGATTTGGGCCACTTTTGGAAATTTAGGGAAACCAGGGTATTTTGGCCAATTTGAGTAGCTTGAAATTGTTTGTCATGATTTTTAGAGAGAATTTGAGGATTTGAGCCACTTTTGGAAAAACTTGACCCAATTTATATTTAGCAGGTAATATACAAAATTGATATATTTTGAAATATAACAAATAGTTCACACACTGTGGGTTTGACGCAAGTGCAAATATCACTTCAAGTAATATAGAACTTTCTAATTAAGCCCCGAATATTGATCCCGATTTTGATATGTAAGGATTTATGAAGTTGACACCACTATAGTGCGAAAAACTTGATCATTATATGAAAAATAAGTTGTGTAAAATATATATAATTATAGGTAATTAATAATGAGATTCTACGCAAGTATACATACCATTATCAAGTAATAATGGACTTTCTATTTAAACCCCAAATATCGATCCCACGGGGAAGGTGTAAGTTAGCAATGATAAATTTTAATAAGAAATTTATAGAAAATCAAACGAAACCACTGTCACTAATTTCGAATGTTGAGATATTAACCAAAATAAATTACTTAAATATTACCAAAATGGAAATGCAAATTTTGAATAATAACTACTAATCTACTAACTATGTTTATGTAATGAAAATTTCTTATGTGAAAAAACATCATTCCCACTACAATGAAATTTGAGTAAAATGAGATGAGATAAATGTTTATAATATGTATTGTGCCAAATAGGAGCAATTTTAATTTTCTACCCTGATATAGTGCATAGAAAATCATTGGTTAATCTTAGGTTTAGTCCCTAAATCCGTGGCTAGGCTAGAAGGATACCGACTCCCACTCCAGAGCTACCACTTACCTTCACCTGAAGGCTAACTCTCACTTTAGTTTTAAACACTAAGACCAAATTGGAGATTTTAGTCTGTCACCCTAAAGATTCTCCAATTCTACACCCAACAAAGAATATTTCCCTATTTATTTGTACTTAATTTCTTGAATGAATTTCTCCTTCATGAAATCAAATGTGACCCTCACTCTGTTGTAGAACTCATACTCTATTTCCCGGATCATAAGTTTCACAACATATTTTAACAAATCAATTGGCCAGATTGAAAAGTAAATTAAGTTTGGAGTTGAAAAATCACACAATTTATTTTATATTTTAATTATGACACATTCATTTTATCTCTTCATTTCACCATATCTCAGAGTAGGGGGAAAGATAGAGGGAACTACTCAGACTTCATGAGAAAGATATGAAAAAACACAAATTTAATATATAAAACAAAGTTCATACAACACTAAATAAACAAACAAACTTATCTGAAACTCTTTCTCAAAGCAAATCCTTTGTAGCCTTTCCTTAGAAAAGCGACAAACAAACTTATCTGGAACTCTTTCTCAAAGCAAATCTTTTGTAGCCTTTCCTTAGAAATATAGGAAGAAAAACTCTCACTTTTCTCCTTCTCCAACACTGTTACAGAAAGTTTCATACTAAATATCACCACAAAAATTCTAGACTATGAAAGCAAAATTACTAATTGACTTCAATATGGTGGTGGAATGAATATGGATTATAAAAATGTGACGTGGTGGAAGGTTGTGGAGCGAAAAATGAACGTAGAGGAGCCCGTTTTCTGATGAAATTCAGCCCCAACTAATGCTCAAGGTGGGTTCTCCAAGAGCTACCTCCAAAAACTCTTCAAATATCGTTCAAATACATCGAACCTTCTATAAACAGGGTCTGAACCGCCTTTGGCGCCGTTAGTGCTAGTCAGGCGCCATCGACGCTGAGTAAAATGCTCCTGCTTTTGGTTGTTCTGCGCCGTCGGCGCTAACCTTGGCGTTGTCGTCTTTGAGTATTTCCTCAAAAACTTCATTTTGACTCCAAATTTCATCCTTTTTTGCTTCCTTTTTACTTTAAGCACTAAAAATCAACAACCTGCAAGAAAACATCAAAATATCTTTCATTAAAGTGCAATATCAGCAAAAATAAGTATAAAATATGAATCAACAACCTGCAAGAAAACATCAAAATACCTTCCATTAAAGTGAAATATCACCAAAAATAGGTATAAAATATGGGTCTTAAAAAATGCATATATTTTTGGTGTATCAAAATCCCCAAACTTACATGTTACTTGTCCTCAAGTAACTTCTCTACTACTTAAAAATATGACTTATGGTAAATAATTTAACTTTTAGACTTCCATATTTGAGTTCTCTAAACATAATAATTTAACTTAAGAAAAATTCAAAATAATTCCAGTTAACACTAAAGTGTAAAGATATTCAGTAATTAAGTCTAAGGTTTTTGATCCTCTATTTCCAAAACAACTCCAGTTAATACTAAAGGAGTAAAGATATTCAATAATTAAGTCTAAGGTTTCTGATCCTCTATTTCTTTTAAGAAAAATTACAATTTGTTATATTAAAGTCACTTAGCAAATTCATATGAAAAAGAACTTCATAAAACTTTATTAATAATTAAGTTAATATTCAAATCAAATGCTTAGAAAATAGTGTACTTCATAAAACTTTATTAATAATTAAGTTAACATTAAAATAAAAAGTTTAGAAAATGTGTCACCAAACTTTTTCCTTAAGTTGATTCAAGTGAAGCCAATTTTTAATTAGGCATCTCCTCAAGCTTCTCCCCATATCTTTTCTTTTTCTTTCCTTTTTTTTTTCTTTTCTTTTCANTAGCTAGTAGCTCTTTTTCAGTAACAATATAGTTAATTTGAGCATCATTAAGAGTTTTACTAGCGTAGTATACCACCTTAAAAATCTTTTCATACCTTTGTCCAAGGACAGCTCCAATAGCATAACCACTAGCATCACACATCAGTTCAAATTGTTTATCCCAGTTCGGTGAAACTATAGTAGGGGCTGTGATTAATGTTTCTTGNCAAATCTTTCTTGAACATAATCTAATTCTTCATTTTCTAATTCATCCAAAATAACTTCATCATTATCTTCAAGTTGTTTTTTCTCTTCAAAATGTTCTTTGAAATGTTCCTTCAATAGATGTTCACTAATTTCCATGTGAAAACATTCATTATCTCTTTCAACACCGGGGTATTTCATAGATTTTGCAATGTTAAAAGTCACTTCTTGATCGTTAACACTCATAGTTAATTCTCCTTTTTGAACATCTATCATAGCTTCTCTAGCAGCTAAAAATGGTCTCCCTAAAATGATAGGTATTTTTTTATCTTCCTCCATATCTAAAACAATGAAATCCACAAGAAAGATAAATTTATCAACTTTTACTAACACATCTTTTATGACTCCCTTAGGATGTGTAACTGAACAATCTGCTAAGTGAAGAGTTACATAAGTAGGTGAGACTTCTCCTAATCCTAATCTTTTAAGAAATCGATAGAGGCATAAGATTAATGCAAGCTCCCAAATCACATAACGCTCTTCCATAAAATTTTTCACTGATAGCACACGGTATTAGTGAAACTGCCAGGATCTTTTAATTTTTCAGGAAGCTTTTTCTAAATAATTGCACTTCACTCTTCGCTAAGTGCAACAGTTTTGATATCAGTGAACTTCCTTTTCTTGTTCAGAATATCTTTCATAAATTTCACATAACTGGGCATTTGCTCTAAAGCTTCTACGAAGGGAATATTTACCGTTAACTTCTTAAGAATTTCTAAAAACTTGGAAAATTGTTTATTCAGTTTGTGTTGCTTCAATCTTTGAGAAAACGGTGGTGGAGGTTTCTCTACAGTAATTTTCATTGGTGTAAGTGGATATTCTAAATTTGGGAACTCATAATCATTTTCTTTGTCGGTATCCACTTTCTCTTTTTCAGTTTTGTTTCTTTCCTCTAAATCTGGGTATTCATGATCCTTTTCTTTTTCGGTATCCACTTTCTCTTTTTCAATTTCTATTCCTTTTGCTATTCATGATCCTTTTCTTTTTCTGTATCCACTTTCTCTTTTTCAGTTTTCGTTTCTTTTTGCCTAAATCTGGGTACTCATGATCCTTTTCTTTTTTGGTATCCACTTTCTCTTTTTCAGTTTCCATTTCTTTTTGCACTCTTGGGTATCCACTTTCTCTTTTTCAGTTTTCATTTCTTTATGTACTCTTGTTTCCAATTCTTTTCCACCCACTTTCTCTTTTTCAGTTTCCGTTTCTTTCTGTACTCTTGTTTCCAATTTTTTTCCACTTTCTCTTTTTCAATTTTAGTTTCTTTTTGCACCCTTGTTTCCAATTCTTTTCCACTTTGTAATTCAATCGTTTTGATTTGTTCTTTTCCTTGATCTTTAGGATTTGGTTCCACAGTACTAGGAAAAGTTCCTAGTGTTCGGTTACTAAGCGTAGTAGCGATGTGTTTTTTTCCTTGATCTTTAGGATTTGGTTCCACAGTACTAGGAAAAGTTCCCAATGTTCGGTTACTAAACACAGTAGCGATATGCCCCAATTGGTTTTCAATATTCTTAATTGCAGTTCCTTGATTTTGTAATTGATTTCCTTGAATTTATAATTAATTTCTTTGATTCTGCAATTGTTAACCCATGTTTAATATCAGCTTTTCCATATACAACTTCTTTTTCTTAATTTGAGTGTTAGTGTTAAATCATGAAGGAAAAGAAGGTCTATATTTAACATTTCCTTGGTTGGATAAATTTCCTAATGGGTTTACTGGGTTGTTTGCTCATTGTTGATTTGTAGAAGAATTGTTATTCCAATTAAAATTTGGATGACTCTTCCAACCTGGGTTATAATAGTTTGAATAAGGGTTGTTGGGTCTATTAATAGCATTTAAAGTCTCATATGAAAGTTGAACATCCACAAATTGCCCAGATGAATTCTCTTCCATCATAGGAAGTGTAGGAAATTAATTCATTCCATAATGATCTGATTTCTTTGATATTGCAGCAATCTGCGAAGCTAATATAGATATTACATCAGAATCGTGGATACTAGTCACTCTTTCAGGATTTACCCTTTCAGAGGGCCATTGAAAATTTTTGGTAGTCATCTCTTCTATTAACGAATAAGCACCATCAAAAGGTTTTGACATTAAAGAACCACCAGCTGCAGCATCTATAATCGATCTAAGTGATCCCACTAATCCATTATAAAAAGTTTGAATTATCAACCAATCTGATAATGAATGATGAGGGCATTTCCTAAGAAGATCTTTAAATCTCTCCCAAGCTTCGTATATTGACTCTCCATCAATTTGACAGAACGATGTTATGTCATTTCTAAGTTTAGTAATTTTGAATGGAGGGAAATATTTGGATAGAAATTTCTGTGAAAGTTCTCCCCAAGTTCTAATAGATCTTGGTGCTAACGAATTTAACCACATCTTAGCCTNTTCTCAATCATTTCGTGGCACCGGGCGTGGCTGAACCATCTACGATGGGGGGAGCGAAGGAAGGAAGCTTAGATAAGAGAATACGCTCTCGCATCGCTTTTTTTGTAGAAAGCTCGACCAGCGAGAAAAAGTGTTTGGCCCAAGCCAAAAAAAGGTTGATCCACTTCATTTGCTTGGTCAATGATCTTCGCTTCGCGGGAACAACAAAAACAACCATCTTGCTTTTTCCTTTCTTCGGTGCAACCTTTTTATTTCCAAGGGATGGGGTTAGGGTTTCTAATAACCTTTTTTTGGAGTATGCCCGGGAAAAACTCCAGGGTCAATTAAGGATCAAATGTTGGAATCTCATGGGTCAGGATAAGGTAATAGAATTGATAGATAAATTCATAGACCTAGGTGGGATAGGAGAATTTCAAAAGAGAATTGAGATGATGATAGAGATCATACTGAGAAGCAGAAGAATTCAGTACGGTTACAACTCTTATTTGAACGAAGTGCAAAAAATGCGATCATTTTTGTCTAATAGAAAAAATGAAGACCTTAATGGAGTCGGTAAAGATCAAATCTGTTTATCAAAGTGCTTCTCTGATTGCTCAAGACATCTCTTGTCAACCGAGGAACAATCAAATCTCATTTTGTTCCATTTTTAGTCAAATAGTTCATGATATTCCATTAATAATGCCTCAAGGGGTTGAGGGGATATGTATTTGTTGTTCAGGTTGATCAGGAGGTACGAAAATAGCTAGAATTAAATGCAAAAAGTATGGAAAAACATCTCGTAATGTATTTCACCAGAAAATAGATTATGCTCCTGCGGAAGTATCTACTCGTTACGGAATTTCAGGTGTCAAAGTGTGGATCTCATTGCTAAATACAGTATACCGGGGTCCCCGGCCAGAACCACACGTGCAAGTTTCCCTGCATGTGGCTCGTCCGTGCTTTTTTCCGAGGCGCTGCCTGTGACTCCGCATGGGAAAAGGGGGCGGAACTGCAAACTTTCGTGTTCAGGGCATTGTCTGAGGGAATAGGGTGAGTAAGCAGCGCCTACCAAGCTAAACTTTCGTCAAAAAGGTGTCACTGGTTCCTTTTCGACGCCTGCCCTTTCTTTAGATGGTGGGCCAAGGTAAGCCCAAGGAAAGTCTAAAGTCTAGGTTGGCTCCCAGCTCCATCTCGGCCAACATCCTGCTCTCGAGAGGGTGTGGTCCTTGAACGAACTACTCATGCAATGTGTTTCCCCAACCCAAGTGGTGGCCCGATTCGGCCTGGTTTGGTTGGGAATAGATTATCAAGAAAGAGAGAATATGCGCACCGAGAAGAGATATCTCTGTTAGCTAGCGGGGGCGGGCTTTCCTCTGGTCGTTCCACTGCGGCCTCTGACAGTCTGTCCCGTCCCTATCATCTTTCTTTGGCTATACTTGTAGCCAGCCATGTTAGCTCCGCATTCAACCCTTTTTCTATTTCTGACTAAAAAGGCACTCATCAGCCGCCCCCTTTCCTATTCTTGCTTGCCACCTATTAAGATAATAGAATAGGTCACGATTAAAGCGGTCCGCCCACCATCTATACCAGCTGCCACGCACGACTCCATAGGAACGATTTCTGTGCCCTAAGAAGCATAACGCGCCATCACCTACAGCCCTTTCCTCTCTCGGGGACTGAAATGAAAACGGGTGGCATCGTCGTATGCTCGACATTTGTAGCCCTGGTGTATATCCCGGAGTACCTCTATGGCTGATCTGTCACCCATACATTCTGGGCTTGGCCCCGTCCCGTGTGGAGAATGCCCCTTGGAGGCATGGCTGAGTCAGTTATTCTCATAGTTCAGAGTGAAAATATGTCATCTCTGAAAGCATGGTTCTTGCTCCTCTTTATCCTCCCTCCTTGGAACTCGTCCATTTGCTTGGTGATCCCTTGCTCTCACGTTTAAGTGTTTGCTCGTCGTTTAGGCCAGTGAGTGACATTTCTACTCATTGAAGTCACCTCCGGGGTTCTTCGCATCTGGGTAGTACCGAGACCCTTGTGCCCCGGACTGCACTGCCCGCCCAAAGCTCGTCCTATGACCCAAAACTCAAATGCAAGTGCCTTGCGACAAGACGCGGACATTCCTCATGTTGCGGTTCCCTCTGGTCCGTTCCCGGGTTGGGTTAGGGGAACATCCAAGTGATTGCCTTCGAGGATCCAAACGTGCTCAAAAGGCGCACAATAAGAATCAGACTAATAGAGACTTCATAAGGGACCATTTGAGCTGCAGATCGTAATGCTCCTAGAAAGGCATATTTCAAATATAAAGGACGTTCCCAACCATCCACGAGAATATCAAACCCCACTATGAACCGTGCAGGCGCGTCTTATGTCACTCCCCACCGCGCTTATGGCTCTATACCCCAACCCAACTTGCTCTGGCACCGGGTCCTCCCGCATCTCTTCCTCGGTAAACGGACCGTGGAAGCAGGGGTATCCGCTTGGGAGGATAGAAAGCAATATATCTCTTTTTTCCCTCCTGACCAAACCCGCCTAAAAAAAGAAAAAGAGTTGAAGTACGGTCGCGTCGGAGACATCTTTATCGTAGGAGGAGTCCGGCTCCTCAGAAATTCTTTGAGAATAGACTGGCTCATCCTCGGAATCCGAAAATAAAACAGAGACAGAATTTCTATTACATAGAGAATAAGACTGAATAGCTTGGTTACTCACAGTCTAGCGTGCGTTGGCGGCAAGGAAGCATTGGAAATACTAGACCATACACATACACACATTAGTACAATAAGCATTCAGGAAGCGACGTTTTCGCTTCTTATAAGCTTCACTTTAGTTGGTCGACCACTACATAGATCANGAATTGTATGGTCACCCCTCAGGTATCTCACTAAAGCATCATCATAAGAAGCATCATACTCAAATTTCTGGCAAATCATATCATCAGTGTGAGCATTTCTGGCCTCCATATTCTGCACCTTACGATCCATCCTCAAAATATCTCCCTACTTAATCATCATCTTGTCCAACAACTCCCTGTTGCTGGGGTCACTTGAAGTAGGCTTACTAAAGGTAGGGGTTATATAAGTACAAGGAATATCCCTAGCCTGTCTTCCAAATCTCCAATCAACATGGGACTCATAAGTCTTGATGTTAGCAGGCCCAATCGGTCTCTGAGGCTCAATCCTCTCCTCATCAGGTCTGAAATCAACTCCTACATGCTCACAAAGTGAGTAAATGAGAGCAGGGTGTGCCAATCCACCAGTGGTCTCTCCTAAAGCAATAGATCAAATGCTCATATAAATGATAGAGCCTACATTTATATCCCATACTTTTTGAATACAGAAGTTCAGGATGGCTCTATCCTTGGTCACATCACTATGATAGTTTGTTGGAATCATCCTCCCAAAAATAAAATAATGCCAGGCCTTAGGCACTACATTTAATATAGAGAGAGGAAAGTTAACTTTAACTTCATTCTTTATTTTTCAAGACCCTTCCTCACTAGTCAGAAAAGAAATAACTTCATCTAAGGCTTGATCTGTAGCAGAAAAAGAATGATATTGACATCTATAAACATCTTCTAATTGATAAAAATCATTTATTATTCTTGGAGTACACTCCACCCTTTTTCCTCGAACAAAAACAAAATCATGAGAAGCCTCAGAAAGGTTGGCATAAAATTCCATCACAATCCCAACTATTGCATTAACAGTAAAATAACAGAACTTTTCCCACTCCCGAGCGATAATCAATCGTTCAACTTCTCCTCCAGAATTTTTAAAACCTTGGTCGTGAATCACTTTTTTATTTTCTTGAAGACTATGAAATCGAGCACTGAATCTAAAGCTAAGAAACCTTTGCTCATCATATTTTACTTTTCTTTTGCTCAATCTAGGTGCGATAGGAAATCTAGAAAAAAATTGAAAAAAAAAATTGAATAAATCCCAAAATTTTGAAAGTCAAAATGTAAATCACTTTAAACATAAATCCACTAAGTAAGAGTTCTTCACCAAAGAATTTTCTCAAAATCTCTCAAAAAAATTTCAAAATTTTTGATCTAGTCAATGTGAGAAAAATCTTTGGTGAAAATAAAAAAAATTTACTTTAAAGTGTAGCTCTTACCTAGAGAAGCTGAAATCTGAAGTTCCTTTGCCTCTAAATTGCCTCAAATCCACCCAAAATCAAGCCCTAGGTGCAAAACCAAAGATTGAAGGTGCTTAAAAATGGAGGTTTGCAGTGAAAATCATGAATTAAAGGGTTAATTTATTGCTCTCGGGTCGAAGGCATCGTCGGTGCCAATGCCAGTGCAGCCGGCGCTGAAGACCGAAATTCACTATTTTGATTTTCAAATTTTCAATTTCCTTTCAATTTTCTCCAAAGTTTTTAGTATTTTTAAACAAAAATTTTCATCTAAATTCATAAATACACATTTCGCAAATAATAATTTTCACAAAACACAACAAACTGTCTTTTATATATGAAAATACACTTTTTACAAACACATTTCACAAATCACAAATTCACACCTATTAAGCAAACTAATTATAAATCAGCGTTGAAATGAAGCCATAACACTAAATGCTGACACAAAACTATACACATAATAAATGTTCAAAATTCTAAAGCAAAAACAAACCAAATCATACCTAACCAAATCCACACAATTACACTAAATACATAAACACTTTTAAGCAAGTAGAGAATTCACAATCTTCAATCATTCAACCTCATCTTCAGTGCTTTCACCTCCTCTAATATCTCCCATAGATAGGTAATGAAGATATAGGTTGTAGAAGGATTGGCACGAGAATTGATCTGTCAAATTTTCTTCAATCCACCCCTTTTCTTTAAACATCCGAACTAATCCTGCTTCAAAAATTCTAGTGTGATCAAAATTCTCTTTCATTCTCCAATCTAAGTGATTAAAAAGGTACTTAAGATCTCCCATTGCATTCATAATATTCTGAAGTTCTCTTTCAATTATCTTTAATTTCTTCTCTAAAGCAAGCGAACTTCCAACTGTTGGTGGCATTAATGGAGTTAAAGCATGTGAAGAATGATCTATAATAGCATTTAGTGCTTCATTTCCATTACCAACAAACTGATCATCAATAGAAATCATGGGCTCCCTCGGTAGTAAAACTTTTTCCCAATTTTTATATGGCACTTGGGATTGACTGCAAATTAGAAAAATTGTAAAAGGATGCCCAAGTCCATAAATTGGCCCATTCATAATGATTCACATCACAGATTTAAATATAATTAAACCTATATCAATAGGTTTCTCCATTTAAATACAATAGTTTAAAATAGCACTCTCCTTGCTGACTCTACTGATCTTCATAGTAGGGAGTAATTTTGCATAAATAAAGAAATGCCACTGCTTTGAAATTAGATTAAGTGATGAAGTAGGAAAGCTAATATATCATTCATCTCGTACTTCCCACATATCACTTTCATCCGTCAGAAAATATAAATATCTTACATAAAATCTTGCGTAGGAATTAAATTTGCATAATGACAGATTGGAATATTTTCTAACATATATAATTCATTAATCCTCATAAGAGTAAATGGTACAGCCTTACTTCGTACGAAGACAACTCCTTGGGTAATTGCATGTAGATATGCATAGAACTCCTTCACTACAGGTACAACAACCGCAGCGGTAGTGTAACACAGAACTTCCCATCGTCTGTGCAATATAATCTTGTCAACTGGAGCACTTGGATTGATCAACCCATAATTAACAAATCCTCTTTCCTTGATCAATTTCTTCTTCGTAATAACGTTATCGTATAATCTCTGCGCGTCGAAACTAATAAACTCTCTTCTATTGAAAACTCCATACCTTGAAGTATTTCTGGAATTGGAAGCCATGGAATCCGAAAGTAGAAAGTTTCTAGGCATTCTAGGCAGTTCTTAAGACTTTAAAAATACCTCTCAGCGGTTATTATAGAGTGAAATCCTGCTAAAGTCTGCTAAAAGTCGCAGGAACCGTCCCACTGCTCTCGGCACCACCAGATTTATACTCCCGATGGGTGCTTCTGATTTATAAATAATGCTCCCGATTGAAAAGAAGAACTCTCTCACTTTTTCCTTCTTCAACACTCTTACAGAAAGCTTCACACTAAATCTCACCACAAAAACTCTTAACTATGAAAGCAAAATTACTAATTGACTCCAATCTGGTGGTGGAATGAAGATGGATTATAAAAATGTGGCATGGTGGAACGTTGTGGAGCAAAAAATGAACATAGAGGAGCCCGTTTTCTGATGAAATTTGGCCCCAAATAAAGGCCAAGGTCGGTTCTCCAAGAGGTGCCTCCAAAAACTCTTCAAAAATCGTCCAAATACATCGAACCTTCTAGAAACGGGGTCTGAACTGCCATTGGATGAGTTGGTTTGGAGAACTTTAAAATGTTAAAAACTACAATTCTTATGTAGTGAACTAGATGATGTAAAGGAATGAGATACATTAAATATTGTATGTGCCAAATATGAGTAATTTTAATTCTCTACTCTAATTCAGTGTTATAAAAAATCATTGGTTAATCTTAGGTTTATTCCCTAAATCCAGGGCTAGACTAGGAGGATACTGGCTCCCACTCCAGAGCTCCCACTTCTCTTCCCTTGAAATCTAACTCTCGTAAACACTAAGATCGAATTGGGGATTTTTAGTCTGTCACCCTAGAAATCTCCAATTCTACACCCAATAAAGTATATTTCCCTATTTATTTGGACTTAATCCCATCAAAGAAATACTCCTTCATGGACTTAAATGTGATTCTCACTTTGTTGTAGAACTCATACTCCATTTCTTAGATCGTATGTTTCACAGCATATTTTAACAATTCAATTGGTCAAATTGAAAAGTAAATTAAGAGCGGAGTTGAAAAACCATCACAATTTATAATTAAAACTTCTTCTAGCATGCATACCAATATCCTAAACATGAATCCTACTCATTACGAAATAAATTAAAAAGAAAATAATGACATAATCTTTTCATGCCACTATTTCCAAAGAAGAAGAAAGAGTAAGAGAAACACATCACAAAGCATGAAGAAAACACAGCGAAAAACTTCATTAAATCAAAGAAAATCCACTAGATAAGTGCTTACAAAATCATAAGATAATGAAGAACATAATACTTAGTTTTTTCCTCTTGAAAGAAAGATGAAAATCTCTCCCACAAAGCTGATCCATGTAATGCTATAACATTCCCTTACAGATTCTCTTAAAATCCTCTCACCAATCTCTCCAAAAAGGTAAAAATCTACATTTCTACTCCTATTATAAGATTTCTAAACATTCTCCGCATTTTTCCACTCACACGCAACACCTTTTCTGACATAAAAGCACTATATTATAGTGTAGGGATGAATTTCCCAAGAGATGCCTCAAGCAACCTTCCAAAAAGCGTCCAAATACATTGAATCTTCTAGAAATTCGCTCAGGATCGCGTCCAAACCATTTTAGGCTATGTTGGAGCCATTTTGGCATTGTTTTATGCACTTTGGCATTGTTGGCACTGGTTCTGGCGTCGTTGGCGCCCACCCTGCGCAACTCCACTATTTTGCTTCGTTTAACTCCGTTTTAGCACCGTTTTACCCCGTTTCAGGTGTTACGTTCTTAAAAGAAATACCTACAAAATAAAATTAAAAACAATCTTCCTTTAAAGTTTAATTTCATTCAAAAAAATGTGAGAAGTGTAAGAGAGATTAAGCATAGAAAGACATATCGAAATATGTCAGGACATAATTTTCTTTCTTGCTCGTTTTTGCTTCTTTTTCTCCAAAACTCCATTTCTTGTCCCTGAAACCATAAATATAGAAAATAAATTCCTGTAAAGTGCAATATATTTGAAAATCACCAAATATAGGTATTAAAGCATATGAAAAATCGAACCTTTTTAGGCGTATCAAAATCCCTCAAACTTAAATATTACTCGTCTATAAGTAAGACTTTTACTACATAAAAGTTATGACTATTGGTAGAGAGTTTAACTTCTAAATTTCTATAATTTGGTCTACTAAATATAATAACACAACTTAAGAAAAATTTTTAACAACTTAAGTCAAAATTAAAAGTTAAGAACATTTAGTTGTCAAGTCTAAGAGTTCTGATTCTCTATTCATTTCAAGAAGAATTGCAAATTGACATATTAAATTTACTTAGAATACTCATATGAAAAAGAATTTTATGAGATCTTTATTAGTAAGGATGCTAACACTCAAATACAAGTTTAGAAAATGTAATAAAGCCTTCTTCCTCAAGTTGATTCAAGTGAAGCCAATTTTTGATTAGGCATCTCCTCAATTCCCCTCACATAATTTTTTTTTCTTTTTTTTTGTTTTTTCTTTTAGGATCATTTTTAATCGTTTCTTTTTTTTTTTACATTTTCATGTGAGGATTACTATATCTAGATAGCCTTTAATAATATTTAACTTCATTATTCTCTTCTTAAAGAAAAACTTTTCACATTCCTTCAATTTTAAATACATATTAGCTTTGAATATTTTTCATAAAGTCTCATTCTTTTCTTCTTACTGAAACTCTAAGATTCTTAATACTTCAAAAATACAATTTCCTTTACTTTAAATAGAAAAAATGCAGTCTTTTTCTTTCGTACCAAATATCTTATCTCTAGAATAAACTTTCATTATTGAAAACTTTTACTTAAGTCTACTATATATTTAGAAACACAAATATAGTTATAAAAAATTAGCCTCTAATACCAAAGGTAATGTTAAATTAAAATTTTAAAATATAGCTAATTGAAAAAAAATAAAATTTAGTTTCATTTTGTTAAAGAAAATTTTCTTCCCCCTAAATTTAAATTTTTAAATATTTTACAATCAATTCCATAAAATGTAGTAGGAAGAAAAAGTAAAAGTTGAATCTACTTACTACTACAACATCTTATCAAATTCATATACATGCATAATCAGGATAGAATGACTACAGGAGAAAGTAAATATAGCCTAAAACATGCTTGCAATAATATTAAACTAAAAGGAAGCATACTCAATTTAAAATTTTATTTTTCTTCCTACCCCTAAACTTGATTTTTTAACATGTATAACATTTAGTGTAGTAAATATAAGTAGGAAGAAAAACAGTTTAGAAATTTTATCTACCACTAATCTCTATTAAAAACATCTACAATTTTTTATAAGGATAGAAAACATGTAGTAGAAAGTAAATCTAAACTAAACAAAAGTCTAACTGGCATAACATGTATCGGCATTGAAATATAAAAATGTTCTTCAAGTCCTATATATTATTGTAACACAAACACATGCACACATAATAAATGAGGTCAATTCTTCCTTTAACTCATCACATCTCACTAACCTACTTCCAATTTTTAACAGAATCACTACACAAATATATTGGGTACTTATAAATGATTTTATAGATTTTAATCCCAAAGGTAAGATTATCCCTGATGTATTGGTTCTCGAGCACTACCACCATACATCACCATATCCAAAAAATTAAGCACCTCTAGAATTTATAAGGATAGTGTAAATTCATCCACATGTTACTCATAAAATAGGTTAGCTACTCCTATCAAATGAAAATAAGGTCAAAGAAAGGAAGTAACAAAATTAAGATGAAATTTTCACTGATAAATTCATAATGTATCTTCTAAAACTTTAGTCCAGGTTAGACACGAGTTGTAGTGGACTCGTCAATCCAACTACTACAAGAGAACATACAAGTCTAACCATAATTAGAAGTTAAGGAAGGGAGTCTGGAAGAGGGGGAAGTGCTAGAGAGAGTTCCTGGAGGTTAGAAAGATTCCAATAGTGTGAGAAATTCTTTGATAGATTGTAAGAGTGGAGGGAAAGTGAGAGATTTCTTCCACCATGCTACTTCAAAGAGGAATTCTGTGTGTTGTAAAGAAAGGAAGAGATTCAGAGGAACTTCGAGGAGTGTTCTTGAGGAGAAATTAGAGATAAGTTATTTACTTGTTGTAGTTTGTATGAATTTGATTTTATATATGAATTTTGAGTTTTGTTGTGTTTTCCCCATGAGATCTGAGTAGTTTTCTCTCTCTTTCTCCTTGTCTTNATATATAATTATTTTAAATTATTTTATATTTCGAACAATAACGATTCGAACATGAACGAACGTATCACAGTTTGTGTTTGATTCGTCTAACTACCGAGCAAAAAAATTTGTTCACGTTCGTCTCATTTACTTATCGAACGAATCAAACACAAACTCTTTAATAAAAGAAACACGAAACTGTTCGCGAACAACTAACTTTTTTCTTTATTTATTTATTTTTTTTGACAACCCACGTATTACTTCATCTTTTCCTCTTCGCTCTTTCTCAAGAAAATGGAAACCCACTCGGCTGGCGGGCTCTTACTCCTCCTTTCCCTAATCCTCTTAGCTTTCATCTCCTTCATCTCAATCTATCTACTCCTCTTCTCCTCACCCATACGGCAATTCCCACAAAAGAAGCCCTACTACCCGCCAGGATTGCAGCCCTACCCCATCATCGGTCACCTCCCCCAATTCCTCTGCAACCGCCACCGCTTTCTTGAGTGGTCCACGGAACTCCTCGCCGCCTCTCCTACCAACACCTTCATCTTCCACCGCCCCGGCGGTATCCGTGGCGTCACCACAGCGAACCCGGACAACGTCGAGCACATGCTCAAATCTCACTTCGAAAACTTCCCCAAAGGCAATCGATTCCGCACCACTCTCCACGATTTTCTTGGCCGCGGGATCTTCAACTCCGACGGCTCCCTCTGGCGCATCCAGCGCAAGACGGCCAGCTTCGAGTTCAACACCCGCTCTCTTCGCTCCTTCGTCCACCGTGCCGTCAACAACGAGATCTCCACCCGTCTCATCCCTTTCCTTTGCCGCGCAGCCGAAACCGGCAAATCCATAGACCTCCAGGATGCCCTAGAGTGCTTCGCTTTCGACAACGTCTGCAAAATCGCCTTCGATGAGGACCCTGGATACCTCGATCCCTTCTGTTTCGATTCAGGTCTAGCCGCCAGCTTCGCTTCCTCCTTCAGCAACGCTGCATACCTAAGTGCGGGGAGATTCCGCTACGCGGTTCCGGATTTCTGGAAGATTAAGAAATTGCTCGACGTTGGGTCTGAGAGACGGCTTCGCGAGTCCGTCGCAACTGTTCACCTTTTCGCGATGAAAATCATACGATCCAGAAAAAGAACTCTGTATCTACATAGCGGTGGAGGAGGAGATGATCTCCTCTCGCGGTTCATCGCTGACGAAGAAAATAGCTCCGACGAGTTCCTCCGCGACATCATCATCAGCTTCATCCTCGCCGGCCGCGACACGACCTCTTCAGCACTCACGTGGTTTTTCTGGCTTCTCTCCTCCCACCCGAACGTCGAGCGCCGGATACTAGCCGAGGTAAAGACCGTCAGTGCAGCCGGCGCCGGATTTGGCCTGGATGAGCTGCGGCAAATGCATTACTTGCACGCAGCGTTGACCGAAGCAATGAGGCTTTATCCTCCCGTTCCGTTCAACTCGGCGGTTTGCGGCGCCGACCAGGTGTTGCCGGATGGAACGGAGATAAAAAGAGGGTGGTTTATGTCGTACAACGCGTACGCGATGGGGAGGATGGAAGGGATATGGGGTAAGGATTGCAAGGATTTCAGGCCGGAGAGGTGGCTGGATGTTGCCAGCGGAGAGTTCAGGCCGGATAGTCCGTTTAGGTTTCCGGCGTTTCACGGGGGGCCGAGGATGTGTTTGGGGAAGGAGATGGCTTACATACAGATGAA
>JXCR01095863.1:72239-93776 GCA_002079205.1 Phalaenopsis hybrid cultivar | reverse complement strand
GAAATAATGTGCAAAAACTTGAAAAATATGGATCTCTGTATAGGGACTTCCTCTGACTTTAAAAAAATCAGAGAATATTTCCCTTGACAGAGGCTACAACATGCCAAAATTTCAAGCCAAGGTGATGTGTCAATATGCATGGAGAATCAAATAATTTAAAATAGTGTTTAATTAATTAAAAAATATTCATCAAATGGACTTGAAATTTATTCTACATTCTCCTCTGTTCACAGAGCAATAATGTATTTTTATTTTATTTTTGTGATTTTTCTACACAAAGTTATGAATTTTCTAAGTTAGGGATTTTTAAATAAATAGAAAAAAGCCTTATTTATCTTTTTAAACCGCACATGCCACCTGAACCAACGACAGCTCCAAAGCTCCACGCGGCGCGCTTCCATTTGATGCCGCCCTCCACCTCAGCGCTGACTCAGCCCGCTGCTTATGTCCCAAAGCGCTATCTAGCTCGATCTCCTCCATCCATTTGATACACGCTCAATCAAAAGACTCCCCGCATCATCCTCAATGATCCCATGACCGTCCACACTAAAACCCTAAGATCTCAGCCTAGACTCAACCAAATCACCTCAGGTTTGATCCTATGAACTCGTGTAAATGAGACGAACACATCCATACGGTAATCATGAAATTAAATTAAGCCTAATTAAATGGAGAATCAAAATAGGCTCGGGATGAGGTGAAGTTTTGCTTTTCTCTGAGAAGTGGAGCTTCAATCAGAGGGTCTCGGCACATTTGTTGGGGTCTAAGGAGACTAGGGATTGAGTCTTTGGTCTTGGTGTAAGGCCTAGGTATGAATTCGATCACGACTGGATTTTGGTGTTGGTCTAGAGCTATGGTAGAGGCTTTGTGGAAGGGGGATTTTATGGGGCTTTGGCTTCTTTCTTGGTTATGAAGGTCTGGGTAGAGTTATATTGAGTTTGGTGGAGTGTGGAAATGTAATGGGCTCTGTCCTGGTTTTGGAAAGGTTCCAAGCTCAAAATTGAGCTCTGGTAATGGGAATTAGTGGAAGAAAATGGTTGGAATGCACTGAGGGGATATTAGGGAAGCTCTGTGGGAAGTTTGGAGAGGCCTCCTCAATACACCTCCCATGCCCGTGGAGGTGAGTTTTTATAAAAATGGCCATGGGGTGGTAGGGCATAAGTTTGGGTGCATTGTGGTGCTTAGGTGGAGGGCAGTNTGGTTGACCTTCCAAAATTTTCTTGGAATTTTCTAATTAACATGCTAATTTCCATGGTTATTTTAAGAAAATGATGTGCAAAAACTTGAAAAATATGGATCTCTATATAGGGACTTCCTCTGACTTTAAAAAAATCAGAGAATATTTTCCTTGATAAGCTACAACATGCCAAAATTTCAAGCCAAGGTGATGTGTCAATATGCATGGAGAATCAAATAATTTAAAATAGTGTTTAATTAATTAAAAAAATATGCATCAAATGGACTTGAAATTTATTCTACATTGTTCTCCTCTATTCACTAAGCAAGAATGTATTTTTATTTTATTTTTGTGATTTTTCTACACAGAGTTATGAATTTTCTAAGTTAGGGATTTTTAAATAAATAGAAAAAAGCCTTATTTATCTTTTTAAACCGCGCGTGCCACCTGAACCTACGACGGCTCCGAAGCTCCACGCGGCGCGCTTCCATTTGATGCCGCCCTCCACCTCAGCGCTGACTCAGCCCACTGTTTATGTCCCAAAGCGCTATCTAGCTCGATCTCCTCCATCCATTTGATACACGCTCGNAACCTACGACGGCTCCGAAGCTCCACGCGGCGCGCTTCCATTTGATGCCGCCCTCCACCTCAGCGCTGACTCGACCCGCTGTTTATGTCCCAAAGCGCTATCTAGCTCGATCTCCTCCGTCCATTTGATACACGCTCGATCAAAAGACTCCCCGTCATTGTCCCCAATAGAATGATCCCTTGATCGTCCACACTAAAACCCTAAGATCTCAGCCTAGACTCAACCAAATCACCTCAAGTTTGATCCTATGAACTCGTCTAAATGAGACGAATACATCCATACGGTAATCATGCAATTAAATTAAGCCTAATTAAATGGAGAATAAAAATAGGCTCGGGATGAGGTGAAGTTTTATAACTTTGCTCTGAGAAGTGGAGCTTCAATCAGAGGGTCTTGGCACGTTTGTTGGGGTCTAAGGAGACTAGGGATTGAGTCTTTGGTCTTAGTGTAAGGCCTAGGTATGAATTCAATCACGATCCGATTTTAGTGTTGGCCTAGAGCTATGGTAGAGGTTCTGTGGAAGGGGGATTTTATGGGGCTTTGGCTTCTTTATTGGTTATGAAGGTGTGGGTAGAGTTATATTGAGTTTGGTGGACTGTGGAAATGTAATGGGCTCTGTCCTGATTTCCGGAAAGGTTCCAAGCTCAAAATTGAGCTATGGTAATGGGAATTAGTGGAAGAAAATGGTTGGAATGCACTGAGGGGATATTAGGGAAGCTCTGTGGGAAGTTTGGAGAGGCCTCCTCAGCACACCTCCCATGCCCGTGGAGGTGAGTTATTATAAAAATGGCCATGGGGTGGCAGGGCATAAGTTTGGGTGCATTGTGGTGCTTAGGTGGAGGGCAGTGGAGCTCNTAGAATGATCCCGTGACCGTCCACACTAAAACCCTAAGATCTCAGCCTAGACTCAACCAAATCACCTCAGGTAATCATGCAATTAAATTAAGCCTAATTAAATGGTTTGGTTAAGCTGGCCTCTAGGTTTGATTTGGGTGAGGTGCCATGGGGGTGGCTCTCTATTTTGGGCTTTTCCGTCTACTAGGTTGGCCGGCCGGCCAGGGGGAGGTGGCTAGGAGCTCAGGGAACCTAGGGGAATATGTCACAGCAATTTAGTGCAATAATACCTAATTTTGGTAAGGATATCTTAAGAACATGCATTTTTGGAAATAATATCCCTTTATTTGGGGTGGATTTGGCAAAGATATCTTAAGCATGTGCATTTTTGGAAATAAGATCCATTAATTTACCTTTGGTCCATGGCTTGATTTAGGTGGTTTCATGGTGTTTGGACTGGTCACTAGGTCCAAATAATGGCTGTGGGGGAGGATTTGGCAAAGATATCTTAAGCATGTGCATTTTTGGAAATAAGATCCCTTAATTTATGGGAACGAAGATATCTTAAGCATGTGCATTTTTGGAAATAAGATCCCTTAATTAGGGGGACCTTTGGTCTATGGAAGATATCTTAAGCATGTGCATTTTTGGAAATAAGATCCCTTAATTTGGGGGACCTTTGGCCCATGGCTTGATTGTGGTTTCATGGTGTTTGGACTGGTCACTAAGTCCAACTAATGGCTGTGATGGAGTTAATTTTGTGACTTTAAGGTGGTTAGGTCACATTTAGTGCATGGGCCCAAGTGGGTGAAAATGACCAAAAATTGGGTTTGGTCTAGGTTAGCCATGTCAAAAATGAAATTAGAAATATTTGGGATTTATTGAGGTTTTTTAAGAATTTTTGGAATTTTAGGCTATGGAGGGGTATCTTGGTAATTTGGGGTGTTTTAGGGGTAAAATGCCAAGATGGGTATTTTGGTAGAGTTGAGGTACCAACCATCACCAACAAGCTATGGACCAATGGAAACCACATTTTGGGTCCTCTATATAGTGGTCTTAGCCAAACCATAACCTAGGGCTGGTAGGTTTAGGGGGTCATCTACATGAGTATCCCAAAAAGATCAAGGGAGCTANGATTTTAGGATTGATTTGGGAAATGAGATTGGAGTTAGAAATGCCAAAGTTAGTTATGTTATAACTAGAAACAGTTAGAATGTAGCCAAAATCATAATAATTATATTCAAAAGACTCAGTTGGGGCAAAGGGATAATCATACATGATCAGGGGTTCAAGGATTTTCTTCTATGAATCTGAGACAACCAATCTAACAGAGGCAACCCCTACCCTATCCCAGCGCTGTCAGCCTTCATAACGATGTTTTTCTTCTTCTCTAGCTGTGGTGATTTCTATAGTGAAATATCGAAATCAGGCTAAGCAGGCTGTAAACTCTGGATGGCTTCCTACGCTAAAGTGGTCTGAGTCTGGTCTAGTATCTTCTTGGATGATTTGCTCCAAATTGTGCTCCATCCATCTTCCTCTAAATACTAATCTATCAGAGTGATTGGCTTGACTGAAATCATATTTACAGAACCTGTTTTCATGTTCTTTTAAATTATCTTTCAGGATTATTATATTACCTTCTTTAAGATTCCTCTCGAGCCAATCCTTGAAACTGAAATAGCCTTATTGTGTATCTCAACATCCCGTAATATTGGCAGAAATTGGGACGATCCTTCTTTTCAACTTCCTCAGGCTTCTTTGGCTCTGACAATCTGAACTCGGGCTTCTTCATTAAATTTTTGAGGATCTTCGTCACAACTTCATCTTTGGAAGAATACACTTTGTTCATCTGATCTGAAAAAGATGGACCCCCTCTACCATCTACCCGATACGATCCTCTCTGGTGTGACTGCTGGTTAGACTGGCTATACTGCTGCATCTGCTGCTACTGCTGAGGCTGAATATGCTGTGATAACTATTAGGAACTTTGATGAGAATTCTCGGACTAAATCCTCATCAGCTGCTTCCCTTTATCAACTGTTGCTACTGTTCTGGACTTCTTCTCGAATACCATGGCTGTCCTGGGCCTGTCAGACTTTCTTGGAACTCCATGTGCTTGAATTCTTCTTGTAGACTGCGAGCCTTGCTTAGCAGTTTCTCAAAGGACTTGATGGTGACTTNCTTCTTCTCGAATACCATGGCTGTCCTGGGCCTGTCAGACTTTCTTGGAACTCCATGTGCTTGAATTCTTCTAGTAGACTGCGAGCCTTGCTTAGNAAATGCCAAGATGGGTATTTTGGTAGAGTTGAGGTACCAACCATCACCAACAAGACATGGACCAATGGAAACTGCATTTTGGGTCCTCTATATAGTGGTCTTAGCCAAACCATAACCCTAGGGCTGGTAGGTTTAGGGGGTCATCTACATGAGTATCCCAAAAAGATCAAGGGACCTAGGCTAAAATTTGAGTTTAGGGTTGTGAGTGAATGTGAGTGTAGATGAGTGTAGTGAGTACCTTAGCTCAATACCAACACCCAGGGTCAACCCTAAGGTCCAATAGTCCTAAGGGCGACTCATCTTGAGTTTCCCTTATAGTGACCCCACGTACTAAGTGCTAGAGGTTAGGACCAATATGTGGAACTTCAAGTTGAGTAAAGAAGATTGTAGAATTTCTAATGGTGAGGGTTCCATGTCTAGTTTTCTAAGAATATTCAATAGGAAAGTCCTATGGCTAGACCATATGCTACTAAAGAGGGAAAACTAAACCTCAACCAAAAGTGAGGTCAACATTTATCATCATCATTTCTTCCTCTAAGCTTTCTTTCACATCAATACTGATGGTTGATCTAGTCTGTTCAATAATCGTGTTGGTTCTTCCTTGTCCACGTCCCTAACCTCAATCTCGGGTGCGTGGGTTAAAAGAACCTCTATCAACTCATTGTGAAAAAATGATAGTAGATCGTTGAAGCAGAGTTGAATGGTCTTTCTCTTGTGATCCTTCTGAATCTTCCATATCATTCATCATGACTTCACAGGAAAAGACAGTCTTCTTTGGAGGTGCGTAGTAGGCAACGTCTTCGTGGATGCCCACTTCATGAATTAAAAAATGGTTGTAAATCTCCCTTGATACAATGTTCTCGTCCTTCTTTAGAATACACCATGCACTGGTGTAGAGATGACAAAACCATGTCATGCTTGTGAATCCATGGACAACAAAGTAAAGCATTGAAAGAGGTCTCTGCATCGATGATATGAAATTTTGCGATTGTTACTAGCTCTCCAACTTTCCTTAATAATGTAATCGATTCAAGGGCTCTTTCTCCCTTCTAGTCAACTCCTCTTAACATCATCTTATTAGTTATAAGCTCTTGAGCATCAATATCTAAGTATGCCAATGCCGCAGACTCATTAAGTTGAGTGACGATCCTGGTTCTACCAAAACTCTAGACAACACAAATCTACCGATACTAACGGAGATGTGAGCGGTTGGTTGTGATCGGTGGTGCCGAGCAACAAGTCTTCATCTATGAAGGTTATACTAGGTTGTTCGTTTAATGAACAAACTTCATCCGATGATGTGCTAGCTAATTGAGTTAAGAAAATCTCTGGATCAAGTAAAGCACTAACTAGTGACTCTCTCATCTCCTTTGACAAGATCAGAGCATCGTAGATGCTTGGTTTGGACGGTAAACTTCTAAGATGAGCTAGTATGTTATAATCCAATTTATACAATCCTCCAATCTTTACTTGGTTACACTGGTAGAGGTGGAGGTGGCTCTTCTCAAGTGACTATTTATTTTCCTTTATCCATTGGAGCTGTTCTTGAGGGTAATACCTTCCCACTTCTCAAGTTAACCACTATGATCTCTTCTTCTTCTTCTTGTGATGTTATTGGTAAAAATTCTGGTGTCTCTTCTACATTGAATAAATGCAAGTTAATGGCAAGCGGTGCACTGTGGTACTCGAGGATTGGTTCCTCACTCCCGGTGCTATGATAACTAGTGTTGTTGATATCTTCATCGTTCTTATCAATGTGTTCATCAAGTTTAAATATGATTTTAGGATTGATTTGGGAAATGAGATTGGAGTTAGAAATGCCAAAGTTAGTTATGTTATAACTAGAGACAGTTAAAATGTAGCCAAAATCATAATAATTATATTCAAAAGACTCAGTTGGGGCAAAGAGATAATCATACATGATCAGGGGTTAAAGGATTTTCTTCTATGAATCCGAGACAACCAATCTAACAGAGGAAACCCCTACTCTATCCCTGCGCTGTCAGCCTTCATAATGATGTTTTTCTTCTTCTCCAGCTGTGGTGATTTCTATAGTGAAATATCGAAATCAGGCTAGGCATGCTGTAAACTCTGGATGGCTTCCTATGCTAAAGTGGTCTGAGTCTGGTATAGTATCTTCTTGGATGATTTGCTCCAAACTGTGCTCCATCCATCTTCCTCTAAATACTAATCTATCAGAGTGATTGTCTTGACTGAAATCATATTTACAGAACCTGTTTTCAGGTTCTTTTAAATTAACTTTCGGGATTATTATATTACCTTCTTTAAGATTCCTCTCGAGCCAATCCTTGAAACTGAAATAGCCTTATTGTGTATCTCAACATCCTGTGATATTGGCAGAAATTGGGATGATCCTTCTTTCAACTTCCTCAGGCTTTTTTGGCTCTAATAATCTGAACTCGGGCTTCTTCATTAAATTTTTTAGCATCTTCGTCACAACTTCATCTTTGGAAGAATACACTTTGTTCATCTGATCTGAAAAAGATGGACCCCCTCTAACATCTACCCGATACGATCCTCTCTGGTGTGACTGCTGGCTAGACTGGCTATACTGCTGCATCTGCTGCTACTGCTGAGGCTGAGTATGCTGTGATAACTATTAGGAACTTTGATGAGAATTCTCGGACTAAATTCTCATCAGCTGCTTCCCTTTATCAACTGTTGCTACTGTTCTGGACTTCTTCTCAAATACCATGGCTGTCCTGGGCCTGTCAGACTTTCTTGGGACTCCATGTTCTTAAATTCTTCTTGTAGACTGCGAGCCTTACTTAACAGTTTCTCAAAGGACTTGATGGTGACTCCTTTAAGCATGAAAGCTACAGATCTATGAATGCTTTTGAATAGAATTTCAATTGCATACTGTTCTTGTAATTATAGCTTGCATTTCTTTCTTAGGTTTCTCTACCTCAAGATATAATCCACCAAATTCTCATAAGGCTTTTGCCTTTCTACTATGATATCTCCAATAGTAACATGATGTTGTGCTCCAACAAATCTCTTCATGAACAAGTGCTCGAACTCAAAAAATGTATTTGCTGATCTGTTGGACAACTTGACATACCAATCAAATCCTATCCCTGACAAGCTGCTAACAAACTGTTGGAAGAGCAAGGCTTCACTATCTCCAACATTACAACAACCGGCATGGAAATGGGCTATATGCTGGCCGAGATTTTCAGTCCTGTCGAACGTCTTAAAGTTTGGTGACACAAAACCCTTAGGGTGGGGTAGGGCATGAAATCAAACCCATTGAAATTGATGCACCACCCCTAGATTGGGCTACTTGATGTTCGACCATCTGCTTAATATCTTTCTCAGGTATTATACTCTGGGTGGAATCTTTCTTTTGTTATTCATCTCTGTTGTGGGAAGCAACTTTGATCCTTTCATTGGTAATGTGTATTATCTCAGGGTGATTGCCTTCAGACAAAGCCATTTTTTGTGATTATGATTGTCTGTGCATTGTAGCCATGACAGTCTTGGCGACAGACATTTACTCCATCATTTTCTCCATATGGCTGATCTGCCCGTCTCTTAGGAAAACAACCCTACACAAATCATTGGCGATGTTCCCTTCCATAAGCAACTAGGCTTTACACGCAGATGTAGCAGATCTAGTCTCGATGAAATTAATATCAATAAACTCCTCATTGTGGTAATCATTAAAATTGAAATCTTTACCATCCATAGCTACTCCATGTTCTTTGGCTAACTTAGAACACTCGACTCTGGGCTTTTACATTTTCTCTTCAATTATTCTTTCCTGAATTAACTTGAGATCCGAAGGACTCTCTTGAGCATCCCCCCTCTATACATTGGACTCAATAGCAACGGCTACAACGACACATGATACTTCGGACTCTTGTTTCATTCCACAATCTTGCCTTGTGAACTCATGAAACTGTACTGGAACGACGAACTTGGGTACCCGTACCTACTTCTCTGATAGTGATGCTTTCAGACGAGGTGTCTTAACAAGGGCATCAGTGCGTTGGAGAGAGGCATGTTCCCTATGGTGCAAACCAAATGCAAACTCGAGCAACTTCTTTACTTTCACCTTTTTCAGAACATTCTTATGAGCAACAAATTTTAGTATCCTCGGACCCAGACATGACTTGGCCGATTGACATCTTGCAGACTTTGGAGCAGTAATGGTAACACAATCAGTGGCAGGGATAATNGAATCTTTCTTTTGTTATTCATCTCTGTTGTGGGAAGCAACTTTGATCCTTTCATTGGTAATGTGTATTATCTCAGGGTGATTGCCTTCAGACAAAGCCATTTGTTGTGATTATGATTGTCTGTGCATTGTAGCCATGATAGTCTTGGCGACAGACATTTACTCCATCATTTTCTCCATATGGCTGATCTGNGCAAGGCTTCACTATCTCCAACATTACAACAACCGACATGGAAATGGGCTATATGCTGGCCGAGATTTTCAGTCCCGTCGAACGTCTTAAAGTTTGGTGAGACAAAACCCTTAGGGTGGGGTAGGGCATGACATCAAATCCATTGAAATTGATGCACCACCCCTAGATTGGGCTACTTGATGTTCGACCATCTGCTTGATATCTTTCTCGGGTATTGTAATCTGGGTGGAATCTTTCTTTTGTTATTCATCTCTGTTGTGGGAAGCAACTTTTATCCTTTCATTGGTAATGTGTATTATCTCAGGCTGATTGCCTTCAGGCAAAGCCATTTGCTGTGATTATGATTGTCTGTGCATTGTAGCCATGACAGTCTTGGCGACAAACATTTACTCCATCATTTTCTCCATATGGCTGATCTTCTCGTCTCTTAGGAAAACAACCCTACACAAATCATTGGCGATGTTCCCTTCCATAAGCAACTGGGCTTTACACGCAGATGTAGCAGATCTAGTCTCGATGACATTAATATCAATAAACTCCTCATTGTGGTAATCATTAAAATTGAAATCTTTACCATCCATAGCTACTCCATGTTCTTTGGCTAACTCAAAACACTCGACCCTGGGCTTTTACATTTTCTCTTCAATTATTCTTTCCTGAATTAACTTGAGATTCGAAGGACTCTCTTGAGCATCCCCCCTCTATACATTGGACTCAATAGCAATGGCTAAAATNGTAGCAGATCTAGTCTCGATGACATTAATATCAATAAACTCCTCATTGTGGTAATCATTAAAATTGAAATCTGTACCATCCATAGCTTCTCCATGTTCTTTCGCTAACTCAGAACACTCGACCCTGGGCTTTTACATTTTCTCTTCAATTTTTCTTTCCTGAATTAACTTGAGATCCGAAGGACTCTCTTGAGCATCCCCCCTCTATACATTGGACTCAATAGCAATGGCTACAACGACACATGATACTTCGAACTCTTGTTTCTTTCCACAATCTTGCCTTTTGAACTCATAAAACTGTACTGGAACGACGAACTTGGGTACCCGTACCTTCTTCTCTGACAGTGATGCTTTCAGACGAGGTGTCTTAACAAGGGCATCAGTGTGTTGGAGAGAGGCATGTTCCCTATGGTGCAAACCAAATGCAAACTCAAGAAAATTCTTTACTTTCACCTTTTTCAGAACATTCTTATGAGCAACAAATTTTAGTATCCTCGGACCCAGACATGACTTGGCTGGTCGACATCTTGCAGACTTTGGAGTAGTAGTGGTAACAAAATCAGTGGTAGTGATAATAGTACCAACTCGGCTTCTTAGAAAGAATCTAATGGAGTTGCGAGCTGGCAAAACATTTGATGATCTTTAAGACTATTGGGCGGATCTAACATCATTTAAAATTTCTTTTCTCATTCGAGGGGATACCACACATCCCACCTGCTTACGTAGCTCAATAAATGAACATCCTTCTTTGACAGCCAATCTCTGAAATACTGTACAGACTTTGGTGATAGGAGTGGGTTTCTCCCTCTCCTCATCATGACCACGAAGTAATGGTAAAGCATAAATAATCTTATGAATACTTTCATAGCCATTAGAACCCATTAATGAGTGAAACCTACTCCGTCGCAGAAGCAGAGAGGTCTCAAGCAATCTGAGCTCCTCCTGGTGAGGAATCTCATCAACAGATACCTTCTCTGGAACTCGTGCTTTAATATCCCTCTGAATCCTTTGACTACTATTTCTTCTCTGTGACCTAGTTAATTATGCGAAATTTGAACTAGTCTCAATTTCAAATACTGATGGAGGGGCGGTAAAGCCTTCAACTGTGTCTTCAAAAATAATAACTTGCTTTCCTTTGACAGACGGAATGGTAGACACAGTGACAATGAATTTGACGACAGTAGGTGTAACAACTCTTGAGCGTACAAACGAGAGAATAATGAACTTGACAGGTGTCGGGGTAGCAGTTATCTTCACCTTCTTGCAGGAAGGAAAATCTTGTGAACAGTTCAAGTTAAACTCAACAGACGGCTCATGTACTTCCGGAGTGGTGTCTTTCATGACAACAAATGGGGCCTTTCCAAGTATAAGCTCGAGTTCATCGAATCCGACTCCAAACTTGATGGTGGGGCGACATTGAGGGCATCGTGACTAGTCGGCAAGTTCCAGGAGAATTTGATCATCAAAAACATCATTGGAACAACTTCAAAAAGATAGTTCTTGGGTTATTATTTGGTTAATACCTTGTAATTCTAGTGCGAACACTAAAAATTAATAAGGGTCACTTTGTGGATTGGGCAAGTCTTTCTTATTTTTAGTTAATTTTTAGTTTGTGAAAACTTTAAGATTTAGTAAGGTTAATTTAAAAGTGAAAAAACTTAATTAGTTAAACGGGAAAGGATTAAAAGAAAAAGAAAGCAATGATTTGATTTAATTTGCAAAGTAGCAAACCAAACCAAAAAAGATACGAGGATAAAAGTAAATTTTAGGACCCAGTGCGGGACCAACTTCACAACGCACATCACCCATGTGAAACAAATTCACCCACACACCTATTGGGGGTTNTTGATTTAATTTGCAAAGTAGCAAACCAAACCAAAAAAGATACGAGGATAAAAGTAAATTTTAGGACCCAGTACGGGACCAACTTCACAACGCACATCACCCATGNCGGGAAAGGATTAAAAGAAAAAGAAAGCAATGATTTGATTTAATTTGCAAAGTAGCAAACCAAACCAAAAAAAAATACGAGGATAAAAGTAAATTTTAGGACCCAGTGCGGGACCAACTTCACAATGCACATCACCCATATGAAACTAGTTCACCCACACACCTATTGGGGGTCCAACTCCACACAAAGATAAAAGTCCTAATGAACTCTTGAACCTCTCTATTCAAAGGTGATTGAACAGACGATCCTGAAGTCTGAAAGGGTTGACCGTACTTACCCAAGAAAGAAATGGATGAAACATTTCAATTGATGAAGAGTAATTTGGTCCATAAGGAACATGGACATTATTGATTTATGAAGAAGATACTCCCTGCTCATAATGGAGAGAGAAATTATTCCTTATTGGAGTCGACATAAATTGTCAGTCACCAAATTAGAAATTATCGATCACCAANACCTCTCTATTCAAAGGTGATTGAACAGACGATCCTGAAGTCTGAAAGGGTTGACCGTACTTACCCAAGAAATAAATGGATGAAATATGTCAATTGATGAAGAGTAATTTGGTCCATAAGGAACATGGACATTATTGATTTATGAAGAAGAGACTCCCTGCTCATAATGGAGAGAGAAATTATTCCTTAATGGAGTCGACATAAATTGTCAGTCACCAAATTAGAAATTATCGATCACCAGAATGGATATCCCGACGCCCGATTTTAAAAGAGGTTTAATTAAATATAATATATAATTTAGNTCACCAGAATGGATATCCCGACGCCCGATTTTAAAAGAGGTTTAATTAAATATAATATATAATTTAGAAAAAAGTAATAGTTCAAATTTTTTTTTAAAATACAAGACCAAACTGATGTCATATCTGCAATAATTTAAATGATTGAGCACAATACCACAAGCAATATATCTACCTCAAAGGTTAGATACACTACTTGCTGGTGTTGCTCTAATAAATAAACTAAATAATTTATGACATCCATTTTAGTTTGCAAAAAACCATTTTTATGTTGACCGACAAGTTCCCCTATCTAATATAGAAGATTAGACAGGGCTTATATTAAGCTGGGTTCTTAAAGTTTCCTATAAGGGCAAGCCCCTATAATAAATTACATCTTAGATAACTGAACTCACCTAAGAAAACTCTTGATTTAGATAAAGGAATATTATCTTCAAGAATTTTAAGGGGTAGGACTTTTTAAAAAACCAAAGAAGTGTCAAAGGGGAATAACTCAAATTTGGAACACTGTCATGGAATCCAAAGAAAGAGAAATTAGGGGTTGTCACAGATTATGAGGAGAACCTCAGTGACTTCCCAAGCTATCCTATGGTTTGGCTTAAGTTTTGAGAAGAAAAGGTATTTAAATGTTACATCCTGCCAAATTTATTAATTAGGACTTATATTTGCATGAAACGGTCAGAAAAATAGCTTGGAAGATAGGAGGATTTATGTCATAACGAATGACAACCTCAGAGCCAAATGCTAGTTAGGGCTTAAATTGTATAGCAGAACAATACAAAGGCCTAAGAATAAAGCAAGAATTTATGTTACAGTAGGTAAACGATCTTGAAGTCCTATGACTTATTTATTTAATTTCAAGGAAGGATGTGCTATTGTAGATCCTCGCGTTGTTGTAAATCACTGTTGTAGTCCACTACCCGCGGAGTTAGCTCCAAGCTCCTCAATGAAGTAGCAGTCCTAAAATTTAAGGTCCAAAATGTTTTACTAGATGTTTTAATGTTACAGGGGGAAGGAGGGGGGTTAGATTTGATTAAAGCAACACCAGTTAGGATCCTAAAGTTTCCTCATTCTAGTACGACTATTTGCTTTTGAACTTAGCTTAAACAAATTGTTACACCTGTTTAAGCCGAAGAGTGATTGTTAGCAACCGTGGGTTACCTCATCTGAGGGACTCCCACAAATTCAAAAGGCCAATTTAAGTTTAGTGACATTTCAAAGAATTTATGGTTACCTTTGAATGAATTTGTTTAGATTTTTGAAAATGTTGATTAATTTTTGAAAATGGTATTGATCATTTTGCAAGTAAAGCAAAGTGCACATCCAAATAAATATAATATTTTGCAATAATAATAAATAACTGTAAATTTGTACCTGTCATCTTCTCGGCATTCCCACTAAAGATTAGCTTTTGCAATATATATATATATATATATATGTAAAAAATGAAATGAGATAGGAAAACCAGAAAAGTTGAAGGTGAAGCTAACAAACCTCAAACCATGACTCAATTAGTCCCGAAAGATCTTAGTTGATGATTTCCTAGAGAAAAATATAATAAGTTCAATCGTCCTTCAAAATATCCAATAGATCTTAAAATTTTCAGGGCACGAACCTGAATAACTTTTAAAATCCCTTGAAACANTTAGTTGATGATTTCCTAGAGAAAAATATAATAAGTTCAATCGTCCTTCAAAATATCCAATAGATCTTAAAAATTTCGGGGCATGAATCTGAATAACTTTTAAAATCCCTTGAAATGTTTCGAGTTCATTTTGAACTTATTATATTGTTCTTATAAGCATCTCAAAATTGAATTATCCCATCGCTCAGTGAACCTTGATATTTCAACAATCCCAAGAAATGAAGAAAGTTAGATAGTCACTTAACATTTCATTTGATAGTTATATGAATTGGTACCCCAAAGGGCAAGTCCAAAGTCATTAAGGATTTTAATGCCCAAAGTTAAAGTAGGTCCTAAAGTGTTTGAAAGTGTTTATCAATTAATTAAGTCCATCTTTTCTAATCCCAATTAAGACAATTCTTACATAGCAAACCTAGTTCACTATTAAGCCCTCTTGAATTTAATATATTATTATTTTTTTATGTAATTTTATAATAATTAAATATTAAGTAAAATGAAGTCATGATTTTCATTAATATAAGACCTAGCATTCAATCATCGATTAGTGTACTTCAAATGAATGAATTATTATCTTCATAACTTAATTCCATACCCTAAGATCATCTTAGTTGAATTATCTTCCAAATCATGATAATTATCAAAATCACAATTTTACCCTTATCATGAAAATGATGACAAATTGGTTTTTATCTCTTAGACCTTTATACTTCAAACACTCTAGAGATTTTATTATAATCAATATNATCATGATAATTATCAAAATTACAATTTTACCCTTATCATGAAAATGATGACAAATTGGTTTTTATCTCTTAGACCTTCATACTTCAAACACTCTAGAGATTTTATTATAATCAATAATACTCATTTACCCTTTGATTAATCATAAAATTTAATTAAGGTATTAAAATTCCAAAATTAACATTTTTTCCCTTGGGCTCTCTATCCTATAACTTATCAAATGAAACTCATGTGACCCTGAAAATTTCATGAAGATTCAATCATGAGTTAATTAAATTATCAGAGGAGAATATGTGGTTGTTCAAATTTTTATTCAATTTATATAATTATTTTAATTCAAAAATAAGATTTTTCAATATTAATTTATTTAATTAATCAAAATAAGATTTTTGGTCATGAGAGAATTATTAGAGGTTCACCTAGGTCAGAGGAACACTTGGACAAAATTCCATGATTTTTTTAAATTATATTTTAATTATTATAATTGTTTACGATTTTTAGTGATTATTTAAATAAATTTTAAAGTTGAAAATTGCCATTTATATTTTTATTGAAGCTTCCTAAGTTCAAGGAACTCAGAGAAATAAATTTCAAATTTTTATGACTTATATTTCATTTATTATAATTATTTTAATGAGAAAATAAGGAAAATATATTTTAGATTTTTAAAAATTTAAAATTACTTCAAAAAAATTAATAAAATATTCTAATGAGTCCTAGGTAATCAGGGAATAATTAGACAAATTTTAGACTATTTTCATAATTTTGAAATTATTAATTATTTTTAATTATTTTAAATTTAAAACATAGCTCAAAAAATGAAATATTTTCTTTTAAATAATTTTTATTTTTTTCTAAATTCACCTTGTCACAAGAAACTCAGAAAACTACTTTTCATAATTTTTCTAAGTGTATTTAATTTAATATAATTAATTTTGTACAAAAATACAAATTTTCTTAGAAAATCAACTTTAGTACTTAAACNCACAAGAAACTCAGAAAACTACTTTTCATAATTTTTCTAAGTGTATTTAATTTAATATAATTAATTTTGTACGAAAATACAAATTTTCTTAGAAAATCAACTTTAGTACTTGAACTTACTCAAACAAATTTCAATTTTTTTAAAAGTAAGTTAACATGATTTTTCTTTACATTGTAGAATTAGTTTCATTAATTTTTAAATAATATTTAATTTAAATAAATTAATATAAGTTTTAGGCATTTAGCTAGCTATAGAAATATACAAAATTATCCAAACAATCTTGATATTTTTCCTAAGCTTCTCTGACCATAAGGAACCTAATAAAATTTATTTCATATTTTTATAAATGATATTTTAATTTGTATAATTAATTTAAGCCAAAATAGCCATCCAAGCATGGAAATTTGGGTTACATGCATGATGATGCTCTCTGACCTTGGAAAAATTAGCGAACATCCCCTTTGTCATGAGGAATGAACCTCAAAGTTTCAAGCTTTGATGAATAATATTTAATCAATTAAAATTAAAACAACTCATAGGCTATTTAATTAATTAAAAATCAGAGACTCATCAGATAATTTTTATTTTTGGTCCACATTATTCTACTATGTTCACTAAGTAAGTGGGTATTTTTATTTTATTTTTATGATTTTTCTATGCAAAGATATGAATTTTATAAGGTGTGGTATTTATTTAATTCATTTAAATCCTATTTTCCTAGTTATCCACGCGGCGCTGACTGGATCCTATGGCGCTCCCAAAGACCACGTGTCGCTCTGCCATTTGACGCTACCTTATGACTCAGCTGCCCCGCGTCTTGTNATCATGATAATTATCAAAATTACAATTTTACCCTTATCATGAAAATGATGACAAATTGGTTTTTATCTCTTAAACCTTCATATTTCAAATACTTTAGAGATTTTATTATAATCAATATTACTCATTTACCCTTTGATTAATCATAAAGTTTAATTAAGGTATTAAAATTCCAAAATTAACATTTTTTCCCTTGGGCTCTCTATCCTATAACTTATCAAATGAAACTCATGTGACCCTGAAAATTTCATGAAGATTTAATCATGAGTTAATTAAATTATCAGAGGAGAATATGTGGTCGTTCAAATTTTTATTCAATTTATATAATTATTTTAATTCAAAAATAAGATTTTTCAATATTAATTTATTTAATTAATCAAAATAAGATTTTTGGTCATGAGAGAATTATTAGAGATTCACCTAGGTTAGAGGAACACTTGGACAAAATTCCACGATTTTTTTAAATTATATTTTAATTATTATATTTGTTTAACGATTTTTAGTGATTATTTAAATAAATTTTAAAATTGAAAATTGGCATTTATATTTTTATTGAAGCTTCCTAAGTTCAAGGAACTCAGAGAAACAAATTTCAAATTTTTATTACTTATATTTCATTTATTATAATTATTTTAATGAGAGAATAAGGAAAATATATTTTAGATTTTTAAAAATTTAAAATTACTTAAAAAAAATTAAGAAAAATATTCTAATGAGTCCTAGGTAATCAGGGAATAATTAGAGAAATTTTAGACTATTTTCATAATTTTGAAATTCTTAATAATTTTAATTATTTTAAATTTAAAACATAGCTCAAAAAATGAAATATTTTCTCTTAAATAATTTTTATTTTTTTCTAAATTCACCTTGTCACAAGAAACTCAGAAAACTACTTTTCATAATTTTTCTAAGTGTATTTAATTTAATATAATTTATTTTGTACAAAAATAAAAATTTTCTTAGAAAATCAACTTTAGTACTTAAAATTACTCAAATAAATTTCAATTTTTTTAAAAGTAAGTTAACATGATTTTTCTTTACATTGTGGAATTAGTTTCATTAATTTTTAAATAATATTTTATTTNAATTAGTTTCATTAATTTTTAAATAATATTTAATTTAAATAAATTAATATAAGTTTTAGGCATTTAGCTAGCCATAGAAATATACAAAATTATCCAAACAATCCTGATATTTTTCCTAAGCTTCTCTGACCATAAGGAACCTAATAAAATTTATTTCATAATTTTCTAAATGATATTTTAATTTGTATAATTAATTTAAGCCAAAATAGCCATCCAAGCATGGAAATTTGGGTTACATGCATGGTGATGCTCTCTGACCTTGGAAAAATCAGAGAACATCCCCCTTGTCATGAGGAATGAACCCNAAATTTATTTCATAATTTTCTAAATGATATTTTAATTTGTATAATTAATTTAAGCCAAAATAGCCATCCAAGAATGGAAATTTGGGTTACATGCATGGTGATGCTGTCTGACCTTGGAAAAATCAGAGAACATCCACTTTGTCATGACGAATGAACTCCAAAGTTTCAAGATTTGATGAATAATATTTAATCATTTAAAATTAAAACAACTCATAGGCTATTTAATTAATTAAAAATCAGAGACTCATTAGATAATTTTTATTTTTGGTCCACATTATTCTACTATGTTCACTAAGTAAGTGGGTATTTTTATTTTATTTTTATGATTTTTCTATGCAAAGATATGAATTTTCTAAGGTGTGGTATTTATTTAATTCATTTAAACCCTATTTTCCTACTTATCTACGCGGCGCTACTGGATCCTATGGCGCTCCGAAAGACCACGTGTCGCTCTGCCATTTGACGCTACCTTATGACTCAGCTGCCCCGCGTCTCGCAATTCATGTTTTATTCCCTCATCCAGCTTCATCACGAGTGTCCATCCGATACAAGCGCAATCAGACGGTTGTGGGCCGTCGTCTCCAATGGCCAGAACCTGTGAACCGTTCAACTTCAGACCCTAAGAACTCTCTCGATACTCAACCAAATTACATGAGGTTTGTTTCTACACCTTCATCTACTCAATACAAACACATCTATATGGTTGAAAATCTATGAATTACAAGTTCCCTTTACAATTGATGAAATCGAAGCTCAAAATTTGGGTTAATGAGCTATTACTTTGTCTGAGAGGGGAGGCCTCAATCAAATGTTTGTGGAAGCTGTAGTGGACTCCAATGAACCTCTTGGATGTGTTCTTTTCCTCTAAGGAATTATCTAAGTATGAGTTCAGAGAAAAGGTGGAGCGGCCTTGGTCTAGAGGTGGATTGGAGTGCTCGGGAAAAGGGGGTTTTGATGGAAAACTTCTTCATTTAGCTTAGGGAAGCTAAAGGAATAGACAATCTGAAGTTTGGTGGAGTTTAGATTTAATAGAAAACCCCTGGATTTTGAACTCAAAAGTGAGCTCTCACAGAGGGATTCAAAAGAGGAAAACAAAGAGCAGTTTGATAGAGTTTCCCAAGGAAATTGGTTAGTTCTCTCTCTGACCATAGAAGAGAGAGTTTAAATAGAGGAGGAAGGAGAGGCCACGTTCACTCTCTGACCATAGAAGAGGGAGTTTAAATAGAGGAGGAAGGAGAGGCCATCATGGATGGCCATTGGGTGCGGTGCAAAGAGTTGCTTATGTGGAGGGCTTAAGGCACAAGTGTCTAGTTGGAGTGAGCCAACTCAAGGAGTTCAAATTTGGAGTTTTGGCAAATAGATGGCTCTCAGTTTTGGTGTTTTCTAGCCACTTGCCAGCAGGGGCAGGGGTGGTGGCCAATAGAGTTGGGAGAGCCAGAGGGATGCTAATGATGATTAACCCTTAATGGTTAAGGTTGATGGCAAGTGTATCTTGGTTTAAGACAAATATGAGAAGAGATCCCCTAAATCAAAGGATTGTTTGTCAATGGCTCATGTAGGGTAGGCTAGGTGGATCTAGCATAGTAACTAAGCTCTAAAGGAAGGTTTTGGTGGCTTTGGCTTGATCAATTTGATTTATCTTGGTTAAGTTTAGAGCATGGATTCAATGTTGGGCATTTTGGCTTGAATTTGACTTTGGGTTGGGCCAATCATGGCATTGAGCTCAATTTATTGGTTAAAATGGTGTAGATGGTTGTCACAAGGAGTTTAGAAAAAGAGTTGAGTGATTTTGTTTTGATTTAGAAGCTCAATTTGATGGGTCTAACCAAAGCACATGGCCAATTTTAGTGCATTTGGGTTAGCCTTAGGTTTGGATTGGGCTAAAGCTTTGCTTAGACCTAATTTATGGTTCAAATTGGTTGAAGGGATTTCAATGAAGAGTTTTGGATACCAATTGAGTAAAAATGTTGGGGTTATGAAGTTCAATTTGGAGGAATTTGAAGTTTAGGGCAAAATTGAGGGTTTTGGTCCTAGTTTAATTTGAGTGAGATTGGGGGTTGACCAAGGGAAAATGAGGGTTCAATTTGATGTGGAGGAGTGTTTTAAAGAGTTTAGGATTCAAAATTGAGGCAATTGGATAAATTTGATGGTTCAATTTGATGAAATTTTTGCATAGGATCAAGATGGGGATTTTGAATTGGGCTTAAGATTTAGTTTTGAAATTGGGTCAAATTGAACTTGGATTTGGTTTCAATCAATTTATGGCATGATTAATTTGAGTTTAGAATTGAAATTGGGGAAAATTGGGATCAAATTGGTATACATTTTGGGTGAATTGGGGTAAATGGACCTTTAAGGGCAATTTGGGGATTTTCGTCAAAATATGTCAAATTGGGCTCAATGGCATGGTCCAAATTGGTTTTGGGGACATTTGAAATAATTTTGAAGGTTTTGGGATAGTTTGGGGCACCAAGGGAATTTTTTGTAATTTTGATAATCTTGGGTGTTTCGGATAATTTGAGTGGTTTAAAAGAGTTTGAAATATTTTTTTTGACAAACTTGGTTATCTTCGGTAATTTTTTGTCAAAATTTGGGTCTCAAGGGTAGTTTGGTGAATTGGGTTAGGTTTTGGGGGGAAAAGGCTAAATTGGATATTTTTGTAGGATTGGGGTTGCCAACTACACAACCACTCAACTTGAGCCATGGACCAATAGAATTCTCTAGTTTGGGCTAGTGGCTTAGGGGACCATCTACATGAGTTTNGGGGGGGGGGGGGAGGTTCAAGCTTGTATGTGAAATTGACCAAGGCCACACCACCCAGGGTCCACCCTAAGGCCAAACAGTCCTATGGGGACTCCCAATGAGCTCCCCCATACTGGACCCGCTAGTAAATGTTAGAGGTTAGGAGCAATATGTGGAACTTCAAAATGAGCAAAGAAGAGTTTTGAGTTTCTAATGGTGAGGGTTTCTTTACTAGTCCTCTAGGAATAGTCAACAAGAAATTCTTATGGCTAGAACCTAGGCTACTAACGAGGAAATTAGACCTCAACCAAAAGTGAGGTCAACACCCCTGGAACCCTAAATTCTCAAAAATTACCCAAATCCACAAATTTTATCCAAAAATCCATTTCAAACCACCTAAAGTGCCCAAAACACCCTAACTTCACCAAAACTACCAAAATGCCCCTCATGGCTCAAAACTTACCAAAACCTCCCAAATTATTCCAAACATCCTCAAAACCAATTT